>JBBPOC010001207.1:0-11003 GCA_038091235.1 Tylopilus rubrobrunneus | reverse complement strand
TGCGAGCTATGACGTCCACACTGGCCCCAGTATTCCCCTACCTCGCGGAAGAGATACACGCACACAGTATGACTGAATCTTCTGGGCGCTCTTTCTTCACGAACAAGTGGGAACCATTGGTGCGTTTTAGCTTTACTCGCGATATTGATCCACGAGTGACGCGTATACTAGGGAGCCAAGTGGAGAGATCCTCAGGCGGAAAATGATATGGATATGCTGTGGGCCCTGCGTGATGCGTCACTGTCGACCTTGCAAAAAGATCGGGGACTTGAGTATGCACTCACAGCCTGCGATGTATAGCTATGCTGACGCTTTTTCAGGGACCTGAGGAGCGTACGAGTAGTGATCATCTTACCGCCTGATGCAGGAGACGCGAAAATTGTGAGATTGTTAAGGCGTGAAGGTGCGCATAACATCCACCTTGGCGACAACGCGCTGAAATGAAGGACGGTGAATAGCAAACTTCTTGAAGACCGTTCTCATCGCCTCTGATGTCACGTTGACGGATGACGATACTGCTAATTCTGCAGCGTGGAGCTCAAGTGCCATGCTAGCGATCGCAGGTGCGCTATATCATTACCAACCGTATCATCAAGGTTTAAATAGTTGAATAGGCTCGGGTGCCTCGCTAAGTCTCAGATTCCTACCTGCCTCGCTGCATGAATGTCCTCGCTGTGGCTTGTACGCGCGGCACGAGGAAGACGGTCTCTGTACACGATGTGCGGATGTCACGAAGCAGCTTTGACCGGTATTATAAGGACAAATAAGGACTGTCATTTCTGTATGACATACCAATCCACCCCCGTCCCGTTCGGGCGCCCAGTACGTATGTCTCTTTATTGGAGGCATCGCCTGACCCACGTACAGTCCCACGTTTCTACACCAACCGCCATCGAGACTGCTGCGGCACCAAGCATCGGTCCACACGCGCCCCACTTGGTAGTCAGGCATGGGCCCGAGTGGCAACTGGATTATCTTCGCTCCATATATCCCCATTGGGCGTCTCCCTCAACGCACACGAGCGCGGGGATATACATATAAAGCTGCGCCGGCGGATGGCACCCGGGTCCCGGGCCGCCTTGCGATCATAGGTGAGCCTGAGGGGACGCGCAACAGGGGTCCAGCCCGGCTTGCAAAGGTGGTGCGTGACACTGGGCGGCCTCCCACTGACACCGTGTGCACATCAACACTGGGAAAAACATCATAGGTTTTGTTCGTCCAGGAACGCAACGCAGGCATCATCGGTGGCATATTGCTCGGCGGTAGTAATACGCAGGACACCACTCGTCGGCAGGATGATCGTCGTATTAGAGCGTCGGCCTGTGTCGACATGTGTATTCTAGGGACATTTGAAACGAACATCTCCTTGAACTCGCTGTTCGTCCTGAGAAACTCGGACAACTAGTCATCCAATTGATGGTCGCATAATTACACCCGTGAGCAGCGGCCTAGGCACAAGTAAGATCGGCAGGTGGCCTACAGTAAACCGGTCATCAAAACACTAAATAGAGAGGTACACGTCGATATATTTGAACTCGCTATGTACGCTTGCCCTCGGTGACGTTGGCCGCAAGCCAAGTTATAATCGACATGCAATCATTGGTAGAATCAGCGAGGCGGCTCTATCTTCTAAAACCGGTCATGTTCCATTGTACTTTACAACGTGGTCAACACGTAAATGTTGGCTGCGAGGACGATGAGACACATCAGGTATCCAATGGCCGTGACAATCTTGCCACTGCTGAAATCAACTGTTTCGCTTTCGGAACCAGTGGCTGCTTTCTCTTCCAGCGCACCGACAGCATGGGGCGAAGGGACATCAGGAGGGGGTTGTGGTGGAGATGTGGACTCGAAACTTGACTTGACGGACATGAAGCGTTTCAACGACGTGAGATAGACGAGGGGGAAGATAACGAATGGAAGCACGATGGACAAGACGACCTGACTTGCAACCAACAATGTGTTGATGCCGCTTTTGCCGACGACGCAAGCGACTATGACAGAGGGGACGACTCCGAGGATGCGAGTAATAAGACGGCGAAGCGTGGGCTGAGGGAATGACCATCAATATCTCAATACTTGTGTGAGATCAAGTGAACAGGGCATTTACCGAAACTTTCCAACGCAAGAAACCTTCCGAGACACATTGACCGGCCACAGTACCGACGATCGATGCACTTTGTCCCGACGCAAGCAGGGCCAGGGCAAAAAAGAGGGCAGCACCTATCTTAATATCAGTAGCTGAGCATGTTGAATTCATAGAACTTGCCATTTCCAAGACTTTGTTGAATGAGCGTGTGGGCATCGAAAAGACTGGCTGGAGACTGGTTTCCATACGCTCCCGAGTTGTAATAGAAAACAGCACTCGAGATAATAAGGATCCTGTGGCAAAAAGAGTAAGCGATGCCGAGTAGACTCGGTTTAAAACACTTGCAGAGAGTTGATAACGGTAGCAAAACCCATCAAGCTGGCTATAACGTCGGCCATACCATGATAAAGGTGTGCTCTAACGAAAGCCAATGTGTTGTTCTCCCGATCAGCGTGTGTTACAACATTCGACGGGTAACTGGGCTCATCCGAGCGGGAAATGCTGAACAGTCTTCTCCAGCTGAATGCGTAACGAATTGACCGGGACACACGCTGCCATAGGGTTGGTTGCGCGACGGATGACGTTTCTGAGCACTTTGGCAAGCCCGTCACAGAAGTTTTTGCTAGTCGGTCCTGCGTGGCGAGGCGAGATCCGAGAAACAGACTGTGTGGCATGACGGTAGCGCCAAGGATCCCCACGGCTAAAACGATGATGAGTACTTGTACGAAGAGATGGAAGGTACATACAGGTATAGAGAGAGCCACCTGCAACAAGGCCTTTGGACGGGATGAACCCGCGAAATGCGTCTCTCCAATTGACGCTCACTCTGGCTATAATGACTATCATGCAGACAAGCACGGCCAGAACCTCCAGGAGCGTTCAGACATCGCGTCAAAAGAGTGCGACTTCCTACATACCAGCGCAGCGATAATACCTTCGAACAGTTTCACCGGCCTGCTCTTCAGTGGGTTCTCGATGGCGAGAAGCAGCATGACGTCAGTGGCGGTGAGTAAGACGGTCGACCACAACGGGAGCGAAGGAAACAGGAGCACCAGTGCGATGGCAGATCCCAGCATTTCGGCCAAATCAGTGCAAATGATAGCGATCTCGGAGAGAATGTAGAGGGGATAAAAAACACCCCATCTCCACAACAACTTCCGACGTGGACAGTCGTAGAACAACAGGCGACAATGTGAAGCTAGGTCTACACGAAAGTGTCAGCGGTGATCGCACAATTAACAAAATAATCACCGAGCCCGGTTACCGCTCCTAGACGAGCTGCGAGGGCCTACGAGATGGTTCAGCGATGATGACCTGAGGCGAGTGAAAAAGTTTCCAACCTGCAAGAAGGTGGCAAAAATGCCGGAAAGAAGAACGGTGAACAGCAAAGTGTATCCATATTGCGAGCCAGCCTGTAGATCGACGCCCCAATTTCCACTAAATGACGACGATCAAAACGTCCGATGGCACGATAAATGAATGGATAACCCACGGATCGAAATATGCCACTGAGCAAACAATTCCTACACCTACGTGCTTGGCTGCATGGTGGTATATCCGCCACCCGATGTGATAGAGCTTTGTAGACCATCCGGATCGAGGAGTGGCTTGTTCAGGTTCGTCCTCTACCGACATCGTGGTGTGTAGAGAAGGAGAAGAAAGACGTGTTTCTACGCAACTTCGGCAAACGTTCGTGACAATATCATAAAAGAGTCGTAGGACACGTTCGAGAGCAGAGGAGTGAGAGCTCAAGCCGGGAACCACATGACATATTTATGCGAATTCAGGTCATGACTGTCACGGTGGTGGTTACATTTTAATTTTCGCGACAATATCCGCCTGGCAATTCGAGTGTACCCGTGCCTGGCGAGATTCTAAGAACTACACATACACACATTAATCAACTGAGATGATGGTGAGTCCAAAAAAGAGTTCCCAAGGCTCCGGTTGACCCGTAAAAAGGCAGTCCCAATTTGAAGGTGTCTCTCAGCAAGACCTGAAAGGCACTCCCAAATGGAGGGCTCGTATACCGGGTGTTGAAAACTTTATCCTTCACAACATCACGTTCTTGTCTTTCCATCACTGGCACGATATTAAGTCCTAGTGTTTTCTGTATGACATCATACATGCATCATCACGACATCATACCTCACCTTTACCATGAGTGTCCATGTATATACTAGTGTAAATTCCTGTACCGCAGTCTTCAGTCTTGGAATAGCTACTTGATGAAATCTTACTTTGAGTTTCGGTCGAAAAGATCATGACACCGTATTCTTGCATATACCACTCGTCAAAAGTCGGAATCAAACACGCCGTCCTTTCCAAGTGTCGCCAATTCGTCTTCCTCGAGCAGACATGCCGCATACACCTGCTGAAACTACTGTCTAGCCGCTATAATGCGTTGTTAGTCACTTACTTCCAACTCTTCTCTGCTTATGGTACTCGTAACCTGCCTAGACGGAGCCGATGCCGCGGTAGCTTTGATAGAACCTCCGGAAGGTAAATTATTTGTGCTGTGCATCCCACTGCTTGGTCTTGGCACGATTGCTCCAGTAGCATTCGATCGTCCAAGCGACGTGCTGTGAGAGACTGCGGAGACATGTCCCTGGTTCACATGTTCCCCGCTTTTCGGATGGTCTTGACTTGCTTCTCGTGCAGGTTTTGTCTCATTGTCGACGCTAGCATCAGCCAAATCGGCTAGCTCGTCATCATCGAGAAGGCAGTCTGCATAAGCCTGAACCGATCCGACGTTAAAACCAAAGGACGCAATCTTGTAGAACACGAGTCACCTCGAGGTCCTCGTCGATTATTTTAATAGGTATAACAGGTTTAAGACTTTGCAGTGCTTGTCTTTCCAGCGTGCCCCAGTCTCGCTCTGGGACCATTGGCATGGTTGCGCCAAGGTTGGCAAGATGATCGGCAGCCTCATTTCCCTCGATTCCGACATGGCCGCGGACGTGTTTGAATCCGACAGTCTGAGAAGTCTTTCGACGCACGTGGAGGAGTGCGGCTAGATACTTGATGAGAGCGCAGTTCTTGACTGGTTTCCCATTGGTTGCGATGAAGCCATTGCTCATCCATTTAGAAATCCACGATGTGACACCTGATGGGATGTGCTGAGTGCGCGGGTCAGAAGAGAGTGGGATCAGGTACATTGAATGGAGTAATTAGAGTCCGTTTTGATCAAGAGTCGACGCTTCAGGTGTGGGGTTGTCTCTAGGATACGGACGATTGCCTATATGCGCGGAATCAGTTGATAGGAGAGGGCCAAGATAGACATTGCCAACAATGAGTTCGGCTCGGTTGTTTGTCTGATCGCCAGGACATCTCTCGAAAAGGTTCCTGTATGTGTGTGTTGACGCACGTTAAAGCTCGAACACGGAGAGCATACCTAGGATCACCATGACCCCACCACACACCGACCCCAGCGATGGAACCGGGCTGTCCGTTTCCCTTGCAAGCGCCGTCGCAGTAGACAATGTCACAGTCCTTTTCGTCTTCGGGTATCGACTGGGGTATTTTATGTATGCTGATTGGCTGAGGAACGGCGCGGCTGGTGGCTGCGATGGGCGCACTCTCGTGGGAAGCAGAGGTTCGGGCGGTCGGCTTGGCAGCCATGAACTCGACCGCCTCAGCCTCTGTGCTCAGTTTCTTGTAGACTGCTCCCGCGAAGCCTTTCACCTGAGCTTCACACTCGGCCCTAGTGGATATCAACGACGGGTCGCACGGTTGTCTTGATGCGTACCAGGTATAATAAATCCCAGGCGTTCTGCCTATGGGTACAGCATAGCAGCCGTGTTTGGAGGCTTTGGGCATTGTGGTGTCGTGACGGCAGAGAGACCTCGTGTAGGACCTTGTGATGCGGGAGAAATGAAAAAGGGCCAGCGTGGAGGAGGAGAGAGCCTTGTTCCGATAGGGGACAAGGTACTTCCAAACCGAGACAAAGTCTTGTCCGAATCGAGTCACTGCCTTGTACTCGCGTTTTTGTGTTGGACGCCCATCAAGCATGGTATATAACGCGTTCGTTACCGTCGTCAACATCCCAGCCCCCGCCTGCTCATTGACAGCGACGACGACACACTCTTCTTCTCGTCATACACACCGCCGATCCTAATCACGCGCGCATATACCGCATAATGTCTTCCTACAACTACGGTGCTGCTCCCCAATCACCTACCTTCGGGTTCTTCCCCACCGCACCATCCGCACCCCACGCATTCTCTACCCTACACGGGAACCCGCGTGACTCGCACGCCATGTACGCTGCGCTGGGCTCTTCCGTGAGCTTTCAGCCGAGCGGTTCGCAATCTCCCACCAACGGCAGTAACTTCAACCCCCTGAAGAAGTTTTGCAGGAAGTAGACTGGGTCGATGACGAGGCGGAAACCACTGTAGCATAGGGAGAGGTGGAGACGAGGATATACCCGAGGACCATCACGACGTTCGACATTCGCATCTCTTTGTATCCCTAGTTAGACTAAGACTGTATCTATCATTTACGTGCCCGGACCGGCAAACTCCGCAGAGTCTCTCTGACAGACCCACCCATCTCGAATGGCACCCTCGAGAGCGTCGTCCTCACAGACGAGCAACATCCACACCGTCTACACTCTCTCCCTCCTCTCAGAGTACAACCACACCCTCGACTCTCTTCCCCTCGACCTCTCCCGCAACTTTGCCGACCTCCGCGAGCTCGATGCCGTCCTTTCCTCCTCCATGGCCTCCATCATCCTAAAGATCAGAAATCTCACCCAAATCATCGAGGACGGCTCCTCCACAAACCATGAGCGCCTCATCCTTCTCGCCGACATCGCCGACGAGGCTGCCCGCCTCAAGCTCGGCGGCGAGGACAAGATTCGCGTCGCCTGCCAGGCCACGGACAACCTCAAAGGCCATATAGACCACATGCGTCTCCTTCTCGCCCATATTCCTTCCTTTAACGTGTCCGCCTTGAACCGAAGGACCACTTACCCACACATCTCCTCTCGTCAATTCATGCCCATCCCCGAAAATTCGCGTCGAAAAAGAGGCAACTATGGTTCCATCATGAGCGGCGCTCTTGAGGTCAGCCCCGTTAAACGCAAGCGCAACACTCGCGACGACGATGTCGATGTTACCAGTGTCAAGTCCCCACGCAAAGACAAATCGGGAGAGGCGGGGCCATCCAGGCCCCGTGCCGGCGCACGTTCTAGAAAGTAGGTTGATCCTCGACCTATTTCTCCCCACCTGACGCCCCCGCTCCAGACCAGAACGCGCCCCGTCCCCAACAGAGTCTGTCCTCTCGGTCACCTCCCATATCCCACCATCAGCCTCTCAACCACATGCCAGTACTTCGCGCGCCTCGGCACACCCCGGCCGTGGCGGTAATACTGCGAATAAAAGATCAAAAACCTCCCAGCCATACGATGATCCCCCCTTGAATGGCGCAGCAACACGCAGGGATGTCTTTCCTGGCCCACCAGCGGCGACAACAATGCACCCATCACTTCCGTTGCCATATTCGAATGGCACCAACGGTCTCCACAACTATGATATGGCTAATGGCCATGCAATGGCGAACGACTGGTCTGGCCCGCCACCCCACGGACAGCTGGAAGGTCCAGGTATGCCTGTTACGCGCAATACTCTGCCGACGGCCCCCGTGTCCGTGATGACGCCCATGTTACCCATGGGACCAGCAAATGATCATCCAGCGAGCGTGGCAGCCGACACGGGTACCGAAGCAGGCGAGGGCGAAGGCGAAGGCGACGACCGGACATATTGTTTCTGTGATGGTGTAAGCTACGGAGAGATGATCGCATGTGACGACGATGACTGCGAGCGGGAATGGGTGCGTGTAAATTGTGTTGCACATCCAACGGCGACTAACTGCGGCCCTCACACTAGTTCCATCTCAACTGTATCGGCCTTGCGTCGGCTCCGGATGGAATGTGGTTCTGCGACGTGTGCAGGGCTAAGCAAAAAAATGCCAAGCGCACTGCGAGGGGGGGCAGGAAGCGCATGGGCGGCGGTGCGCGTTCGGGCGCCAAAGCGGCGAATAACTCTTGACGGACATCTCGCGTTTCGAGTATCTTCTGTATGTATAATCGCCCCTGTTTATATTTACCGTAATCGTGAACAGCTTGAGATCTCCCGCTTTCCTCGTTCGGAGGATGTGACGGCCACCTGGTCAGGAATGGGCCAGCCCTTTGCTCCGCGTGCACGGGTTGTCAATGGTGTTCTTCTTTGATGGCAACGTGGGCTCGGGCTCTGATGGTGGACCAGCTGCATGATCGTGGTGCCCGTTACGTCCAGGACAACGGGCAACCGTCCCTTTTTACCATCTTCCTTGCAATTGTTGTGTATATCGCCGCTTGGGTTCCTTTGCAAAAGACAGCGCGTAGTGTGTGAACGTTGCTGCACAGTACTAATAGAAACCCAATAGATATGGGCAGTACCCCAACAAGGAAAAATACACCCTCGCGATGCGACCGTCCAAGACCCAGCAAAAGCAAGGCTGGTACGGTCCATGTTGCCGAGGACGCTGTACAATATAACGAACAAACAACAAGAGTCATATACATAGTCAAATAGCTCAGCGCCTTTTAGATCCACGACTGTCATCCAAACCTGGCGACATGCGACGCTTCCTGGAAGAGAGAGGGCCATCAGTCCGAGTCAGGATCACCGAAAGCGGAGATACGCGCACCTGCCATGCCCACGATCTTCCGGTTCCCTGGACGGCGTCCTCGTACCATCCTTGGCGGTCCCGCCGTAATCCAGACCCTCGACCGCAGGCGCATTCCCGTCTCTATCCTTGTACCTATTCTGATTCCGAGGGCCTGTTGGAACGCCGGGCGGCAACGGGGAGGCAGGTCGAGCGGGTCCTTGTGGCGCTGAATACGGCACCCCGAAAGGAAAAAAAAAAAAAAAAAAAGTGAGAAGGTCAAGAACGCTTCCACGTAGAAAAATGACGTACGACCATCGTACCGTCCTCTCCCGCGACCCACGAATCCGCCCCGCCCACGTAATCCCTGCGCCATCGCCCTCCCACGAAACTGGACCGGGGGTACCCCACGGCCAACGTGGGCCGGCGTTGGTGTGGGCACTTGAACGGGCGTTTGCACCGGCACCGGCACGGGCGTCGCGTTGCCCTCCATGCCACCGTACATCCCCTGTCCCATGGGCCCTTGCTCCTGCTTTGAAAAAACACAAAAGAGCCGCGCGACCGCGCGCACGCCACGGATTTCATTATGTGGGGGGTAACTAGAAGTAAGAGGGACTCATCCATACCTGCATACCATACTCCGCGTTCATACCCATGCCCATCATGCCGGGTCCTGGGCCACCGCCATATCCGTCCTGCATCCCCATCTGTACGCCCTGTTCGGATGTACCGTTTGCTACGACAGGTCCTACAGGACCGGGTCCTGGGCCATCTTGCATCATGGGGCCTCCACCCTGCATCTGCAAACCCAAGTCGCCGTTCATGCCCATACCCATCGACATGTTCATCGCTCCCATGCCAGACATGTCCATCATGGGGTTCATTCCGACGCTGGGACCCAACATGGGTGCACTTGAGTTGCTGTTCATCATGGCGTTGGCGCCCGTCATCACCATCGTACGCAAGTCGGGGGGTAACGCTGTCAGATGGTCCTCTCCCATGGCGGCAAAGTTCTACAAGGCGGCATCAGCGTTCGTAGAGGACATGGAATAGAATGCGTCGAACACGCACGAGCACGTTAGTCTTGAGCACGTTGGCGAGTTCGCCTAGGTCTCGTCTTCTGTAACAATATGTCTCCCAAGAGATTTCGTCGAAGCCGTAGTTGAACCAATCGCTGATATCTGAGCCTGGTCGTCGCCATGGCTTTTCGGACATGGCAGAGATGTCAACTTCAAGGATGGAACGACCATCGAATATGCCGGTCAAATCTGGATTGATGGAAGGGTATGATGGAGGAGCAGTAGCAGGGGGCAGTGTAGACGGATCTGGGCCTTCGTCTGGGCGAGTATCTGTGGTAGCAGAAGGGCCAGTAGGGGGTGCAGAGGGAACGGGTGGAGGATGTGGTTTTGCCGGGGTGCCTCGCTCATGAGGAGTGTATTCCGTGGTGAGTTGCGAAGGTGGGGCTTGAGACACATGAGTATCAAGGTAGAGAGAAAGAAGAGTGGTGTACGTTTACTAGGCTGGGTTGAAGGACGGGGTTGAAGTGACCGGCCTGCGGCATTCTGTTGTCTGCGACTGGGGTTAGCAACCGAGGTGGAGAAAGGGTGTATGCGCACCTGAAATCAAGTGAGCGTGAAGGGGGTTCCATGATGATTTCGATATCCTAGCGGCGAACTGTGAGGCGTGCACGGCGAGAGTGTGGTGCGACACGTACGTCCTCATCGCTCTCTTCTTCCTCGACGACGCCGTTTTCTCCGGTTTCGTTGTCGTTTTCGCCTTCGTCTTCTGGTTCGTCCTGGGTAGGTGTTAGACCGAATGGGGGCTCTTCGTCGACTCTTGATTCCAGAGTTTCGAGTACGCCATTGGACGGCTTTAGTGGCTCGACTGGGACGCTGCAACAGAGACTTTAACGACGGCCCGCGAAGCCCACCCACCGAGAAAGACTCACGGTTGCGACACTGATGATCACACGGGACGGCAGAAAAGGTCAAAAAACGATGGTATTGAGCGAACGAAAATACAGCAAGCAAAGACACTCTGTCGGAGCCTCCGAGAGTGCAAGTCTGAGCTGTGTTCTTACCAGATGTCGTGACCACGGTCGCGCCGGTCTCACCGTAGAGAAAAGCGTCGTCGTCGTCCCTGGTGTTTGAGTGGTCAATACACGCGAATGTGCCAATGAACGGACGGACATGTAAACTTGTCTCCAACTTACGAATGACGAGCAAAGTCAAGAGACAACGTCCGCGTGACGCGTGTCACTCTGCCG
>JBBPOC010001206.1:0-11004 GCA_038091235.1 Tylopilus rubrobrunneus | reverse complement strand
CCATCGCCGAAGCACACATTGGGTACCGCCGCTCAACAACTGCTTGCCATCCTCGGCGAAAAAGACCGAGTTTATGTCGTGTCCAGTGTCAATCTCAGTTGATCTCGGACCGTCTGAAGGTCAGCGACTTGTCAGCGTCACAGGCATTCTAAAAATTTCACCTTACCTTTTCCCATCGACTGCATATTCGCTCGCACCGCAAACGTAGAGGGAAGGAGGTTTGATACCGTGGGATCATGGAGTAGAGTCCCACAGTATGTCCAATATGGTATGTTCCTGATGGCGCCTTATCAGTCTTGATATCACATGGCCAGGCGCTTGTGTCAAGATATGCCTGCTGTTTGCATCCTTGATGACGGTCTGCAGAACATATTCATCGTGTTTCAAGTTCGACCAGTCCCAAGAGAAAGGAACCGGCATGGGCAGATTCTGCCCACGAATCATCAATGCTAAAGCTACCTATGAATCGGTGACCGAAGGTGCTTCGCAGGAACAGAGCATCAAATGAGTCAAGTGACGAGTTTGAAGCCGGTAGAACCCGAGCTAATCGGAATGACCTCGTGGTGCGTTACGATCTGTTGTATCCGTGAAGCAATTCTCAGCCCAGGCGGTACATACGTCTGTTGTGCTGTGTAACATTGATGGATTTCTCGTCAAGATATCCCCTCGTGTTGAATACAACCTTCGATTTCTGCCCTTGTTTTATCCCTCGATTCCAGGTTCCCTGGCGTTTCTATGCGAGTTCCTCATCTCTCTCTGTGCGAAAAACTTGTCCGGTTATTTTGAAGCATTGTACTGGCACAATTACACCGGATTTGGGGATGGTTGACGGCATTCGCTTGTATTCAAGCCCACCTATACAAGCCCACATTCGGACTGCGCAATGAGTTTTCAAGATGCCCTCGGTTCAAGTTCCTGGCGGTATACCGTGGTTGCACTAGTTGACATCAATGAAACTTGGTTTTGCAGGGCGATGTAGCCTGGCCTTCAATTGATTCCCAGATGTACATATACCACCCCATGCTAAATTTCCCGCAATCGTACACTTTGCTTCCCCGCAGGCGTATGCACAGTGATAGATTCATCCTGACACTGGGCATGGGTAGCAGTACGTTTGGCCACATATTCATCGTGTCGCTAATGTTCAGCGGAGCGATCAGATGTTGGTTTGCCCACAGTGCTGGGTAGACTTGGAGTGCCGAAGGCAAATTACAAGTATATGGAGACGTCACAGCATAGGCAGTCGGAGGTCAGAGAGGTGCGGATCGTGTTCCAGAAGGAGTAGAGTACCAGTAGGTTTACATATATTTTGAAAGTCCATGTGTCTCCGAGTCCCCGAGCTTCAAGTTAGGCTGGTCGTGACCTCGGGTAGTGAGACGATCAGCCGCGTGATGACAGTAGTCGTATTACCTTGCTTCCCAGCAAAGTCTTCATGCTACTCGTCTTCGCCCATCGCTTCGGTCGGGTGCAGGCGGGGGGGGGAGGAGAGGGAGAGAGGCTGAGTACTGGTGTGTAGTGTGAAAAACGGGCGAAAGCGCTTCCCGGCCTCAAATGACTGCGCAAGCCCGTTGGAGGTGTGAGCTGCGGAGCGGCCGATAACGCCTCGCAGCAGGTGTCCGAGGGGCGATACTCACTTGCGATGGCCGGGAGAGATCGTGGCGGCGTGGAAAACGGCCCGGGCCGCCGTCACGCGTCACGGTGCACTGTCACAGAGTCACTGTATTTATCCCTAGTGCAATTCCGAATCCCGGAAACAGAGCGATTTGAAGCTGGACCGGGCGGCGAAAAGCAACCTGTAGCTGACTTGTCCGCTTTCCCGGTTTCCTGGTTCAGGCTTAGAATCATCCTCGTGCATCTTCCCAGTTACCTTGATTCATCACAGCTTGTACAGATGTACGCCCCATGGGTAAGGTTTTACACTTCAAATGAGCAGTGTCTCCGAGTCTGCTAACAAGGCATTCATTCAGTGCACACCCTTCCTCCACCACTGCCGGTGTGCTGAAATACAGAAGAGTCCTCCCTACACGAGTCTTACTATCTTCGATGATGACCAGAGGGGCTCGAAACCTTGGCGCACACCACTTGAGCAACTTCTGCAGGGGGTGCTTGGAGTCAGGGAAGGCATCGGTTCGCAAAAGTTTGCTTCCAGCACACCACCGATCTATCCGAAATTTCTCGCGCCTTTCTTATCGCAGATGTCTGGGGATCCAGGACTGTAGTCGAGCTACACGAGCTAGAGGTTAGTATAGAGGAAATCGGCCTGGAAGACACACACCAAACCTACGTGGACGAACTTGAGAAATATGCCAACCACGTCTTATCAATGGTTCGCGTAAGTGCATTCGTTCATCTTCGCCTTCGTCACTTACTCTTCGGTGACAATATAGGAGTACCGCAGTCGCTTGATTGCCCGCGGCCTCCTACCGAATGATACGAGGTCATTTAGCAACAGCGATCTGAAGACTTGCCCACTCTGTTTTTGCCGTCTGGAGAGCTGCGATGACTGCGATGGGATGGTTGCTTGCTCGAACTCCGCTTGCCAAGGCTCCAAAGACCTCAGATGGTGTGAGGCACACGACTATCCGACGTGCCTCACATGCGTATACTCAGCACAGGACCGGGATGTTCAAGCCCACCTTGTTCGGTGTCCGTCGTGCCGCGGATTTTCCTGTCGGGAGGAGGTAGACTGGTGTCTTGGGCGCATCATTCACGCCGCCCCAGGGACGCAGAGAATCAGGCTGGACGACTACTTACACAACGGTCGTCTGGAGGGCTCTTCTGTCGTGCGGTCACACTTGCCCTTGCCCGGTCCGTGCAAGTCCTGCATTGACGCTCCGCGTGCCGTTCCATGGCAGGAGTGTCATCGTCTCGGGCACTGTCCTACCACAGGTGGCGGGTCCCTTTGCCCAGACTGCTTGGCTACAGAAGGGGGACGACGCTGTGCGTGCGGTAAGCATTGGCTATGCAACTCGGAGGCCTGTAGTACGGCGGCCATTGACCTCTATCCGGGGATCATATCCATGTTCAGGCTCATGAGGCCCATGTGTTCTCGCTGCCAAACTGCGTACTGCGATTGCTGTCACGAAGACTGTCTTTGTTGCAAGATCTGCGATCAGCCTGTGATCTGTGTTGGCTGTCACGCCTTGGAGAACGGGCACATCGGGGGAGGGTACGATCTGGGCAATGCGAGCAACTCGTATGTATGCGAAACATGTGTGTCGAAGGCTATTGGATAGGCAGGTAACTTGACGATGCTCGGTTTTCCAGCACTGGTCCTGTGATTGGTGTGTCACCGAGACGACGACATGCCGTTCCTGTGCTCACGCTGATCGTGACCTCCCAATAGCACCTGTTTTTTTGTTCAGATGTTCACCATTGTTCATTGTATCAGTAGCTGTCTCGCGCTCAGAGTCATAGTTGTCTAGACCTTGGCCACACCGTCCAATGTTGTCATATACCTGTATGAGACGATTCGATGCGCATATATAGTGCGCAAAAAGTGTGTGCCTGAGACAATAAAGGGTCCCTTCCATAAACAAACCGTAAACCCTACGGCCGCTTCCCCCTTGCATTCAACACCAGTCGTGGTCGGTTGTTCGTGGTTCATGTCGCTCCACCCTGAGAGGAGTGAATGGAGCGACCATGGACAAAGGCACAACTTGAAGGCGGACGACAGAGCACGAGACGCATATATTGGCCTCATGATCAAATACGTGTCGGCATTGATGATATTCTTCGTAATCGCTCTGCTGAACATTAGTAGCATGAAATGCTGATATGAGTATGTTGTGGTCAAACGTACTGGGAAGCAAAAGGTACGATTGCGAACATCAGGCTGGAGTGCGTCGTAGGTCGACCCTGAGATCCAAGATGTCGCCAATCATCTCTGAATCTGAGCATTGTGGATTCCCTGGGACATGGACCAAGCGTGTAGGGATCCGTCGCTGTGGAAAGGGGTACATGAATCATCGGGCCGTCATCGAAGTAGGGGAAGATCGGGAACGACATACGGTGGGTTGGATCTCATTCTTGCCATGTATCTATATCCTGGGAAATCTAGCGTGGGGTGGCAGATCTCATCTGGGAATCGATTGAAGGCCAGGCTGCATCGCCCTGCAAACAAGTTTCATCAATGTCAACCAGTATAACGACGGTATATTGAACCGAGGGCATCGCGAAAGCCCATCGGGCAGTCCGAATGTGGACTGGAATAAGTGGCCTCGAATACAAGCGAACGCCGTCAACCATCCCCGAACCCGGTGTAATTGCCAGGATGCTCAGGCTGTGCCGGTACAATGCTTGAAACATCCAACAATAAGCGGAAAGGTTTTTCGCATAGAGAGGTAGAAGGGATGAGCAACTCGTATAGAAATGCCAGGGAACCTGGAATCGAGGGATAACAACAAGGGTAGATATCGAAGGTTATACCCAACACGAGGGGATATCTTGACGAGAAATCTATCAATTACACGCCACAACAGACATGTAGGGCAGAGAATTACTTCACGGATACAACAGATTTTAACGCACCACGAGGTCATTCCGATTAGCTCGGGTTCTACTGGCTTCAAACTCGTCACTTGACTCATTCAATTCTCTGTTCCTGCGAAGCAGCTTCGGTCACCGATTCATAGGTAGCTTTAGAATCGATGATTCGTGAATAGAATCTGCCCGTGCCGGTTCCTTTCTCCTGGGACTGGTCGAACTTGAAGCACGATGAATATGCTCTGCAGACCATCAAAGATACAAGCAGCAGGCACATCCTGGAACAAGCGCCTGGCCGTGTGATATCAAGATTGATAAGACGCCATCAGGAACATACCATATTGGACATACAGTGGGACTCTGCTCCCTGACCCCACGACTCATCAAACTTTCCTCCCTCTGCGTTTGCGGTGTGAGCGGGTATGCAGTCGATGGGAAAAGGTAAGGTGAAAATTTTAGACTGCCTGTGATGCTGACAAACCGCTGCCTTTCAGATGGTCCGAGATCAACTGAGATTGACACCGGACACAAAGTATACTCAATATGTTTCGCCGAAGATGGCAAGCAGTTGTTGAGCGGGGGTACTCAGTGCGAGCTTCGGCGATGGCAGGTGGATGACGGGCAGGAGGTGGGCGAACCAATCCCGGTGGAACGCGCAGAGATCTTTTCCGCCGCGCTATCTCCGGATCGAAGATGGTTCGTCTGTGGGCTGCGACCGCTCACTCGGAAAGATGGAGATATATATGTGAAGGTATGGGATGCGAGGATGCACGCAAAGGTCCTCGACATCAAAGGACACGACAACACGGTTTTCTCTGTCGACATTTCCCCCGATTCAACCAAACTTGCGACGGGCTCGTTCGACAACTGCGCGTTCATCTGGAACATGATGACGGGCGAAAAACTCGTTGGACCGCTCCAGCACGAGGGAACCGTAGTGGCTGTGCGTTTTTCCCCAACAGGAGAGCGCATCGCCACCGCCACGGCCGAAAACCCCGATGCCAAATCGATTCGAATTTATGCGAGTGACACCGGCCAGCTATTGCTGGACATCCCATTCCACTGCATGGAATGCACTTCGTCATGGATAGCATGGTCGGATGACAGTCGTCAACTCTTTGCTGCTGCATCCAGCGAAGTCAAGCGCTTCGACACCTCTTCAGGATCCCTGGTCAGCAAGTGGTCTGTCCCTGGTGGCGGGCAAAGTGCTTCCGTTGTCCTATCGCGCAATCAAAAGTTCATGGTCGTCGTTGCTTGGAAGTCAATCTCTTTCTGGGACACATCTACCGAAGAGCAGATTGGGACCTCTATTGATCGCACTAGCACTGTTTGGTCCCTTGCACTTTCCCCAAATGACGACTACTTCGCGATTGGAGAAGATAATGGGAAGGTAGCATTTATGAGTCTTCATAACATTCTTCCGGTTTCGTATCTGACGGTCAACGTGAGTGCTTTATAACATCGTAAATGTTTGACAATTCATCTAACACCGTGACGTTCACTCCACTCTCTGCACTAACGGTGAGTATGATTTAGACATTTATTGCATGTTCTGACCTGTTTTTCTCCACCAATAGTCGGACAGCTACCGTTTATGTATATCGGTGATACGGTATTCAAGTTATGGACACTAGGCAACCTGACCCGTGTCGAAGAACTCCTAACAGAGGAAATTGCCCATCCAAATTCTTTTCACCGTGCACAGGCACTCGCTCAACGTGCTCTAGTACGGGCCCAGTCGAAAGTCGGCCTGGCTATTGATGACGCTAAGAAGGTAAAATTTTCAAATCGTTTATATTGCCCAAGATGACCTGATTACTGCACCACAGTCCGCCGAGACCCACCGATCTGTTATTGGTTACATTGCGATGGCAATCACTCATGTTCATAACGGAGAGCATGATTCTGCGTTGCGTGTGTTTGACCTTGTGTTTAGTGTCTGCCGCCCAAGCGAAAACAGCCATCTCTTGTTGATCAAGGTACGGGCCGTTTGTACCTGCCTCTGATAGCACTCAACCTTCGTCCTTAGGCAGTGATCCTGTTTACGTGCGGAAAACACGACGATGCTCTTTTGCGTATCGACGATTTGATCGATATAGTGGAAGATCAGTCGCTACTCAGAGCAGTCCGTGTATGTACACGATGATGCGTGGGTCGCACACCCGAAGCTAATGGGAACCATTTAGGCCCAGATGCTCTTTCTAATCGGAAGCTTGTCAATGAACGCAGGAGACCACAAACACGCGACAGAACTATTCAAGCGCGCGCAAGAAGCCATTCCATTCCGACAATCTCCTTATCTGGATGTCATCTCACTGGTCAGTCGACCCTTCTTTCATCTCCATTTGAATGTCCCCAACTTTTTCACAGATATTTGGCTGGGATTTCGCAAAACTGCCAGCTTCGATCCAGATCCAGCTATACAAGGCCATGGATGTCGTCGGGGATGGCGAAGGGAGCAGGTCACATTCTATTATGGTTGAAAGCCTCGGCAATGCACTGTTGATGGGCGACGCGAATATAGGTTGGGATCCCGGTATGCACTGTTACGATCATTCTAGAGTTGCGTGCATTGAATTTCTTTTGCTAGATGTCGTCCAAAAATTTCTCGCTACTTGTGAAAGCAATGGGGATGCTGCGATGGAGTCGCATGATCTCCAAGATGCTATCTTGCAATACTCCACTGCGTTGTCCCTGAACCCATCGAACCCCGTGGATCTTCTTGTCAAGAGAAGCAGAGCGCGGGCAATGCTTGGGTTGTTGGAAGATGCGTTGAAGGATGCAGATGAGGTTCGATCTTTCTCTCCTTGATTTTAGACGCTCCTGAATTCATGAACGCAGGCCATCAAGACAAACCCACTGCATCCGTGGGGATATGAGCGAAGACATGCGGTGCTGCATGCTTCGCAGCGCTACGATGAAGCGATCGATGCATTCTCTCGCATGTATTCCCTTGTCGAGGCGTCACCTGATCAAGATATTCGTCGTGAGTATTCCCAAACTGGGTAGACGGAGTCACAGATTGATCTTTGTAGAACAAGGCAAAAGATACATCTCGCCCACGCGGTCGGAGATGGCCATCGCCAGCAGCGTTCAGGGGATATTCAAGACTTGTCCTCTCGTTCTCATCGACGTCAACAGTGGCCGGTTGTGCGATGGACTGGAACGAATGCGTATGTTCAAGTTGCAAATGGAGTTCAAAGAACTACATTCCTCGTTGACGGAGGAGATAGACGAAGAACGAATTCAGCAGGTTGTGGAGAGGTACTTCCAATACGTATCCCTCTCGCACGTATGGGAAGGGGAGGAACCATTATTCCAGGATGTCAATTTGGCGGGCTCGGTATGGAAGCTCGAATCGTCACCGCTCAACGAGAAGTTGCGTCAATTCTGCGAGGTCGTCCGTGAAGACGGGTATCACTGGGCGTGGAGCGACACTTGTTGTATTGACAAAACGATCAGTACAGTCCTCAACCAGTCGCTCACAATGATGTACAAATGGTACAGAGCATCCGTCGCGACATATGTGCATCTGGCGGGTGTAGGATCTCCGTCAATCCTTGGGGATCTCACTGGCAGTATCTGGATGACGCGGGCCTGGACTGCCCAAGAGCTTCTCGCAGCGAGAGTGATCCGATTCTACACTCGCGATTGGAAGCCTTACCTTGGTGACACCCGCCGAAACCACAAGGAATCACCAGAGATCATGCAGGAACTCGCAAGTTGCATCAGAATCTCGCACGAAACCATCCTCGCTTTTAATCCTGACGATATCACTATCCGGGAAAAACTACGGCTCGCCTCGAAACGCAACGCGAAGCTCGAAGAAGATGTGGCATACTCGTTGATTGGTATCTTCAAGAGTGACATTGTGCCACGCTATGGAGAAGGAGAGGCCGCGCTCGGGCACTTGCTGGAGGAGATCGTGACGCGTACGGGTGAAGTAACGGCGTTTGCCTGGAATGGCACGTCCTCGTCCCACAACAGCTGCCTCCCTTCCAGCCTTTTACCGTATGCTCAACCCCCAGGCACTGTGACTGTTATTGGCGAAGCGGAAATGGACACCCACGTTACGACATTAAGAGGTACCTTCCCTCAGGCGGTAGCCATGTCAATCCACGACCGGGTCACGCGTTTGTCGCCAGCCCGGTTCCTTAACCGCCGACTCTACCTCCCTTGCATCATATTCACATTCAGAAAACTCAGTTTGCAAAGTTCTGAAAGTGGTCAAGATCGTGGCTACTGTGCTCGGGTGTCGGGAATCGGCTACGTTGAATTCAGGACTTCGGCCAGGCTGTCGTTGACAGAACCGCGCAAGTATGTTCTCGTTCACCCATGGATTCGCGATCTCCGCGATCCGTTCAACGGTGTTACCTGGAGACAAACGTCGTATGATGAGCATGACTCTGACGTGGAGACGGATCCCAGCTCTGTGCCCACGTCGCCGGTCCAGGGACAGAGTGGACCCGCTGCCGTGATGGACGACTACACTCGAGCCTTGCGGCTGATCGCGCGTCTGCAACAGCCATTCCACGCGTTGCAGTTACAGCAACAACCAAACGGGGAGTTCAAGCGGGTCGCCACCGATTGCGATATCGTCGTGCCAGGGGTTGATCGCTCGGTAACCCTGGCCAGGGACATTCACACAGAGGTTCTGGAGATATTGTGATAGACACCACGGAGCCCATGTCTACGCAGATCCACCGTTTTATGCCTTTACCTGCCTTCATCATGTATGATTACTGTAATATGATTATTGACACAGGTACAGCACAGTATCCAAACCTGTGGACCCAGCCTCGATATTTTGGGGGCAAACTTCCGCCTGCGTTCGCTTGAATCTACAGAGGATAGTATAACGTGTCTAAATTGATTTATCTCGTATTTCAAAGATGATAGAAAGGGAAATACATACTCCTCAGTGTCTCTGAAATGCTTCGCAATAGTGCCATATCCCTGTCATGTATCGGAAGCCTTGTTGCCGCTCAACGAACTGCCACAAGGTGTCGGCACAATATAGATACTGCAAATTTCGTTCAGCTAAAAACGCTTTCATACGACGTACTCAAGCCAATCTCCTTCTCTAACAACCCCTTCGTAGAGGCGGATGGAATTCTGCAGTGCTTCCGACTTGACCTCATTCGCGCTCACGTTGTCGGTACCCCTAGCTTTTTGTTCAAGTCGCCCTGCGACGAACGCAAGGTTGCTGGACAGCTACTGCGCAAATTCCTTGACCTCCCTGTTTTTCCGATGGTTTCCATGCGCACCCGATAGTAGGTAGGTGCGATCTTGCTGCGGGGTTTGGGTCGATCCTGCCACGAGAGGTCGATAGTATGACTTACGATCATGCAGTGCCGAAACCCATTGAGAGCAGTGATACCACTCGCCGTACTGCGCAGGAACGGGTGATGAATCAATTCGTTCCAGGCAGCTGCGTTTTCATTGACGAGGTTTTGCACGCAATCATGTGGAGCCAGGTTGTCGTGTATATTGGAGCCATACGCAATGATACGCTGTTTGGTTCTATGGATGTCATGAGTACCCTGGTGAAACGTGAAGAGGGAACCGCACTGTAAATCAAACGCTGCGTGGGCGAGTGCCAGCGCAATACGACTGTGCACGCCTCCGCGCGGCGACGCTCGAGCAAGCACATAAAGACAGAACACTTCAATCTGATCACGAGGACTCTTCAGTTCCCCTCTGTTCGCTCATTTTAGCACATGCGGGCATCAAACTGAAGACGTAGAAAGGCAGTAAGCATGACTTACAATACACGTCAGCGAGGCCAGTGGGATAATCGGACTCATTCATTGCGTGATGGCCAGTATAGATTGTATAGTCCGAAGGCCCCGACCGATCAATCGGGTCTCCTAGGGACGTCTCAAAGTAGACGCGAGGGAGGGTAGTATCGAATCGGGCTTGTTTCAAGGCATGAGCTTGACAGAATGTGAGCGGGAGAACGGTGCCGAACGGAACCATACCTACTGGTACAACTCTGAGTGCACATGAGGGATGATGATGCGCACCTGCAAAGCAACCCACAAGGAAGCATAAGTAAACCTGCCGAGGCTCGACGAGGACAAGGGTGCGACGGCGCCGGACCATTGGCACGTGCACGTCGGGCAAGGCGGCAGGCTCGGGCGAATGCGGGCAGGCTGGCTGTGTGCATCGGGATGGCCGGGTAATGAGGTAGGGTTGAGCCCCGCGGGTGGTCCTTGTCGACAGCGTGCGGACCTCGCGAATATCTCTTGCGAGGCGCACGAGGCCCTGCATGGGCCTCCAAGGCCATATTTGGATGTTGGTGGCGAGCGAGGCGAGCGATGGGGCCCCACAGACCAATTTTTTTTGTCGCAGTAAATGGTCTGTAAGACCATCTGAGTTTGAAAAAAGTGCTGCCAAGGGTGGGTATGTGTACTTACTTTTGTTGTCGACTCTCCACTGAACCACGCGTTCTGCGAATGACCACATAGTCTCACTGTTCTCGTGATGCCCCATAACGTGTACACTCCAAATTACTAC
>JBBPOC010001205.1:0-11006 GCA_038091235.1 Tylopilus rubrobrunneus | reverse complement strand
AAATAAATGTTCACCATCAGAATACATGACTAATTCAGAAAAATATCAACTATTTTATGAAATTTTCAGTATTCTTCAAAAATATCCAGTATTTCGGTAAATTATCCATGGGGGGTTTTTCCTGATGGCAGTGCTGTGCTCCAATCGCCAGAGCGAAGTCAGTACCGCCCTGCGCAACACCGCAGCGAGGACAACACAGCGCCATATCGGTTGTTTGAGCGAGCACTGATTCGAGCAGATGCAGGTGTATCTGCAGGTGGGTTTCGATCACCCGATGTCATGGAACCAGAACTATGGCGGTGGTCCAAAACCACCGTGAAACAGATCAAGATAAACCTACTGGTCAGCCACAAAGATCCTGTCGAATTAGGCTACAGTCAATCCCAGGGCAACACGAGTCGAATGACACACTCACACATGGTACACAGTATTACAACCTTCACACATGGCGTCACTGTTTATCTTGTCAATCAGGTCCAAATGAAAGACGAAGTGGAACCTACCATTTCCCAAAGTTGGCCTGTTCTTCTCTCGAGTAGGGGTCCTTGAAACCTGTTGAGATACAGTTCATATGGCAACGCATGTATATTCAAAGGCTACTTACCGCTCCGCTTCCAGAATAAATCATGGGAAAGTATGTCTTTCGATCGATCGAGATTGGGTTGTATCCTTCTCCCCAGGTCCAGAACCGGACACAGACCAATATGCCATCAGCTTGTCCGTGGCCAATACCACACCTGCCTTCGTTGCTGGTGGTTGCCCGAGGGGTCCATACGGGGGCGGGGCATCAGACAGCCGCTACTTCCGTCGTCTACGATCGCTTCGCCTGTAGCCCCACCAACGGAGGACACTCCCGCTTGATGACTTCGTCGTCACACCACCTCTTCGCGACACATCTCTGCTCGTTGATGCTCCAACGCAAGCTGCCTTTGAGTAATCTGATGGTCTAACGATGCAACTCCCGTGCCTCTTGCCGGAACCGCCTCAATTTATTCGCCGCCAATCATACCTGCTAACATATGCGAATCTGAACAGACATCTGTTGATGACCGGGTTAGACTGTCGCAGTCCATGAAATGGAGGGTATAGTGCTACTGACCCCAAACCTTGATGCAGCATCCGTGATCGCATCATTACACGCTTGGAGTTCTCTCGCAATTTATTCCCTTCTCACATACCGATTCAAAATGGTCGGTGGAGCTGCGTGTCGAGAAACGCCCGGGTCTGAAGCAACGTCAGCCAGGTGAAAAAAATGCAAGACTCAACACACCTGAGCGAGTGCACCGCACAATCGCTCGACAGGTTCACTGAGAATACTTTGCATACCGGTGTCATGTATGTCGCATAGAACTGAATAAAGGAGCATTGCACGGCGTTCCGCGAGGCGCAAGCAGGAGGGACGCTTCGTCTTTCGGAGCAAAGCATAATAAGCAGGAAGGATACAACACCAAAGCAAAGGGGTGCTCACGTCTACCTGTTGACATGCATCCCATACGACCAGCAATGCCTTCGCAGCCTCTTCGAGCCGCGGAGAGGGGCGAAAGCAAGAATCCTCACAGGCGCAGATAGCACATCTTTGGCCAGTGGCGCAATTTCGTGACCGACGAAGCTCGCTGGTACGGGTTCAGAAGCCCATGCGTTCGTCAATGGGATGTCATACCTGGCTCTGCTGTCCTGATGAGTGCATCGTCGATGGGTGACAACTTCGTGATGGTCGCGGCAGGAAAAATAGACGTAGTTGCTAGTAAAACCCACTGCGTAGAGACCATCGTCGGGGTACTAGAGGATGCATGACCGTGAGACGACAAGGCAAATGAGGCGTGATGTCACGTACCAACATCCGGCCTTGCCAGAGACCGCTGAGAAGGCCAGGGGTGTAGTGCGTGCGCTTAAGGGAGATGGAAGTGAACATGGAGTTGCAATCAGCGAGTCAATTCCAGTCATCATCCCACCGTGCGCTCGGGGCGAGTTTTGAGCGCGCTTCCAATGAGGTCATCGTAGTCTGGAATGTCGCTCCACCATTCCCAAGTGGACCGGGTACGAACTTGGCGACCTTGAGCTCGTTGAGCTCCTGGACGTCTTCTTGGGTTGGGCTGACGGTATAGAGGCCGGGCTGGGCAGCGTGTTCGCGCGTTCTGGGGAGGTGAGGAGGGACAGCGACGGGGAAAACTTCGCGATTGGAAAAGTAGATGAGCTTGGGGGCGATAGAAGTGGGACGAGACAAATAGAGACAGACCTTCAGTGGAGGTGAGCCAGATGAGCCAGAGTGCGAGTGAGTTGAGCTCGTTCTCCGCGGACCAACCGTCGATGCTGTTTTCATAGAGGCATTCGCGGGAGAATGTGTCTACGAAGCCGTGCAGACCGGCTGCGTCGAGCTGGCAGCAGTTCTTGCCGTCGTTTTCCAACAGCATGGAGAAGGCCGTCCAGAACGTTTCGAGGACGCTGCCTGCATGGACGTCTCTGCGACGGATGGCCTTGAGGGCATTGTGGTGGTCGCGGAACTGGTTTGAGAGACCGGCGGCGTCCAAGAAGCCGAGACGACGAAAAGGAGCGGAAGTGTCGAAGGCGGAGTAGAACAAGCAGGAGTACAGATGTTTGTTGAACTTGAAGCTGAGCGCGTTTGTGCAAGTGTCTGCAAGTCAACAAGAGTGGTAATATTGGCGCGGGCGGTGAGCTGGGCTCCGCTCAACTCGAACCAACCGACGACGAGCAGTTATTAGGTTTTCGAGGGAGACCACGTCAGCGTACGCTCGCTCGGTGTGTTGATTGGATCCCCCCAGACCCAAGCCCTGGCGCAGGTCGCGAAATGATCATGTACAACGGGAGCAAAGGGTCAGTGGACAGCCAGCGAATCCGACACGTTCTAAAATTAATAAGCGAACGCGAAAACGTGGATTACAGCATCACTCAAATGTGTACGTTATCACAACACGTGTCACCGCTGTTCTCGGGCAAATCCGTTTTAGGCAGACTGACGATGAGAATGAAATTTGCCCGACTGCTGATGGGCCGGCGGGGCACCACAATCAACAGACACCCAACTCGAAGCGGTCTACACTGAAGACACTGCTCAGTGCTATACAAGAACACTAGTGGAATGCTTGCCTATCACTGTGAAACTTGCTCCTTTGAGCTGGAAGCGGAGGTTTGCCACCCGCAGTGCTAAACTTGAAAAGAAAGGATCAAGATTTCAAGTCATGCAGCGGAGTTAACACTGTCGCCACGACACCAACTTGAATCATGCAACTTTACAATTCAAAAAGTCCGTTGCTCGCCTTTAAAGTCAGCAGCGTCGTCGACGCGTCCTCATGCTCGTTCAGGCTCGGAGTGAGAGCGGTGGTAGCAGGGAGTCAGAGACATGATGGTGCGTTCAGCGTAGCACGATCATCATCGTGCTCGATGCGTCAGCCCTTGATCGCGTCACGGTAGCGTCGATGTTGTTGGTGCTGTCGTGATAGTGTGTTGATGGCGTCGTCACACAATTGCACAGGAGGGGCTGGGGATGTTGCCGCAGAAGGACGTAGTCGGTCATGGTATCGGGTCGTGTGATTGCCTCGTCCTCTTGGTATGGCAACGAGGCGTGCAAGTCACGCTCAAAATTACGAGTCGCTCGTCTTTCTCCCGTATATCAACTCTCCCATATCCCTCATCCATTTCGCCTATCCCTTTCCCGTTCGAACTCCACTCTCAATCGTTCGCTCGTCACTCACAACCTTGCGGTTTCAATATGTTCATCATTCTTCGAATGGATCTTTGTCCCTAGGTGCAATCTGGAAACTGCTACGCTTTCCGTCATCCACTCGCCCCGGACAGAGTGGATGACGGAAAGCAGCGCCCCAAGAACAATCAACGGGAAACTGATCTGCTCATACGCAAGATACTCCGATGGCTCAGACAACGAGTTCAAGTCCACCTGCCAGTGTTTGATTTAAGCTTGAAATACGTGACGGATCACCTCAATGGGACCCTCGTGAGTGGTGTAGAGGGCTAACTTCGAAGACGACTTACCTTTTGAGTTCTATCATATCCTACTTGATCCGCGTGCTTGTCAGACGTATCTAAGTGCTTTGATCCAGCCCGCACGAAGAAGAACCCATGCTTTGCTGTATCTTTCTCACCCGCGTGTGAGGCAGCTTTCCTTGAGGCAGCTTCTTGGCGGACTAATGCCAGTCTGCCGTCCACGTGTCCTCCTTCCTGAACATGCGTGCCATGATCACCGCTTCGTATCAATTGAGAAGATCTGGACAACCTCTTCGCTGTGCACCCTGGTACCTTGGCTCAAATCCTTGCTGTGTCGTTTGCTCCCTGAGTACCTCCGCCCCAAAAGTGTTTTTGAGCGGCGTTCTTGGCGTGATTTTTCGTATCATCGAGAGATAGGACCACATCAATCGAATCATCGGGGGCGGACTCCGTTAAAAAACGAGGATTCTACTTGCGCGTTAGTAACATCGGAATTGAAAGCGGTGCGAATTACCTGTAGGGCAATCATGACTTCCTCAGCTGTGGAACGGATGACCAGAGTTTTTACTGAAAAGAAAAAAGGATTGGCACGATGAATACTCTCTCTCGAGTGATTCGACCGACCAATGACTGGTCTTGTCTGTCCTATACGATAGGTGCGCTGAAAGGATGGGAAGGTTAGTCTCAATCCAGCGTCGAATGCCAAGAATATTTCGAACTTTTATAACTTGTGACTCAACGTCAGGATGCCAAACAGGCTCGCAGAAAATAACCCGGGAGGCCGATATCAAGTCCCTACAGAGGACAAGCATTAGTCCTGAAGCTGCGAACTCGTTCCATAAACTGACAAGCCACGGGCGCCAAGCTTCAAGTCCATTAGGAGGACTCGGTGTGCGTCTGAAGTTTCAAATGTTGTGACGCATTGCTCCCTCAGCAGGCAATTCTCTTGGTTGGTGTAGACCAGATGCTTGATTTCGAATAGTGACAAGGCCTCGCCAATTTGAAAGAGCGTAATGAGTGAATTGGAGAATATCAGGAGCTTTTCCTTTGCGGAGTACCGCAGGACCTGCGAGCGTGCGGGAAGTGATGATATCATCAATACAGGTGTAGACATACCTCGGAGAGAATATAATTGAGCTTCGATAGTGAAGGCCCGACTTTCGCCCCAGACAAAGGTGAAGGTCGCGTAACGCGAACGCGAGGACTGAGGCAGATTGGCCTGTCACCTTCTCGATTATCTTTCGGCTCCTCATACTCGGACTCATCCATTCGTTTCTGCAAGGCTTCGATCGTCCCTTACCTTTTTTGCCATCTCTTTCATTTGGTCCGCGCGCTGCTTGGCTTCGCGTGAGCCAACCGATTTCGAACCTGTCGCTCTTTCCTCTTTCACACTGAGGTTGTTACCCTTTTGATTAGGCTTTCCTTTGAAATCAGAGGATTCTTCCGTACGAGCGAACGCAGGATCGTCAACCGATCTGGGTGAATTACATTGATCGATCGACTCTTGTCGTACAGCCCTGTTCGTGTCCATGCCTCCAAGATGTCCGGATCGAGTCTCCGAGCCCTCAGTCCCAACCGCGAGAGACTGCAAGGATGGGAAAGTGCTTGTATGCGATTGCGATGAAGCGACTGCGATTGAAACTGCGATGGACCGGACGGGCACGAGACGTACGATGCAGAAGAGCACGTTGACGCATTACCGAATCGACGACTGCGTGCACCGACAGGCTCTTGTCGATACTCGCTGGGCTCACGACCATCTACTCAGAGAATTGTATTAGTGACACGAGCTACAAGGATAATACATCCACTCACTGTGCCACCATGCGTGAACCCACTCACGTTGCGGTACAAATGGCAGGAGTGCCACGAGTCACATTATCTTGCGTTCTCTGCATCACAATGACCCTCAATTGGCGGTGGCCCGACGTCCACTTCGTCGTAATCCCCATCGTTCCACTTTAATGCTGTGGCCCCGGAAGGCACAGGAATGGACAAGGCCTGAGAATCGGGAATCCATTTCGACTCGTAGCCAGTGTTAACACCTGTTGGTGCATGAGCCAAACTGGACGGTAGCGGGATGATCAAGCCCATCGAACGGCGCACCGATTTCCTCGTCCAAAAATGCGCCAGGATGTCCGAAGGGTTCTCGAAATATGAACGGATTCCCGCATGCATACTCGGCGCATCCCGCACTCATTGCAACGTTGAGCTCTCTAGGACTAGAGAAATAGCCGATGACGGGATCACATGTTCCATGAGGCTGTAGTGCAGCGTTGTCCGAGTCGTCGAGTCAGCCTGTTCGTCCACCCCGCCAACGAACGGGGCACTTACGGGGGTCGAGTTGCGTAAATGAGTGACCGGAGTGCATGGAACTGCCGCACGTGGCGAGTGAGGAAATGAATAAGCGCTCAGTGGAATGGGTCTGACGTGCGGATTATCTGGCTGAGGGGACGCAACCTGAGAAGCGTGCTGATTACCGAGGGATTGCTGGAAGAGTGATCGAGTACGAGGAAATCGAGAAGACGAGGACGAAATGATTAGGACGGGGAAACCCTGGAAATGCGCATTGATGCGGTTGGTTAAACAGCGGGAACGGGGTTGGAGTTGAGAATGGGGCTGTATTTCATGGGTAGTTAGGAAGAGTGCACGGGACGAGCGGGGAGCAACACACACTTTGCACCGATGGCGGGCAAAGAAGACTGCATGCAAAATTAGCCAAGCTCGATGGCGATGAAATGCCTTACTGTTCCATCCTTTGTCGTAGCGATCAAACCAAAGTCCTTCGATTGTACTTCGGTGCACTCTCTGACGCAACCACTAACGCCGCCCTTGTATTTGTGAGGGGAGCAAACGCCTTTGTAGCGTTCTTCAAGACTGATCGCCACTGACAATCAAGGTTTCAATGTACAGGAACAAAATACGACAAAAAGAACTCACATCCAACCGAATCGCCAATGCCGTACCTATATCAGGTTGACCCAACACAGGACTCCACAGTCCGCGGGGCTTTACCTTGACAGAAGTTAGAGTTGTAAAGTTAGGTCAAACCTTGAGCGCGTACCGTATGCATGACCGCTCTCAAACCCTGCCATAACCAGATGTCGTCGGGACGATCCTCCTTTCGAGCCAGTCGATACGTTGTCTTAGTCATACTTGGAATAGGTTGCATACAATACGAATGGAACGATCGTACCCCCTGGTGATCCTCATGTATAAATTGTCTGCGTGTCATGTTGGCTGATAAAACAGTGGATTTATTGTAAAAGCCGCTCACATTTCCTCGCAACTTGTCCAAGAACAATCAAAATTTCTGGCGTAATCTGTTTGCTTGAGTAGGCGTGGACGAGAACCACAGCTTTGTTCAAGCTCACCTCCCCTCCGGCCACTCGTGGGACAACATAAAAGGTTCCTAGTGACATGAGTCGAAAAAAAGGCACGGAACAATGCATGTAGTTACGTACCATCTTGTTGAATGTTTGCCAGGTACCTACACACTGAATTGAGCCGCCTGCAAAAAAGTACGGAAACAGATCCACTTGTCGTTGGTATCTCGATTCGCATGATGCGATGGAGCCACGACCAATTTGTTGTAAAGCGATGAAAGGATGGAGGCTGCAAGATGCCGTAAGCAACGAGGAAGCCAAGATGCTAAAGCGCGTACCAACTGCAGGCTGACAGATTTCACAACCGAGGGAATCCGGCTTGACCCCCGCAGATGTCATAACCTCGGAGATCGTTTTCAGTTTGCGCAGTCTGCACAAAACGGGATAGTCGGTGAATAAGTTAAAGACCGACCGACCAACCTGATCTGATGACAGTGAAGAGTTCTTGCTAGAAAACGAATCATAAGTGCCTTACGGTCGAGGGCAAGAGCCTCGTCCAGATCCTCAAGTGCCTCCAGTCACTTAGACTTATCAACGAGATCAGTAGCGAGGTTGTTTAAGGCAATCGCGCGGTCTATGTTTCTAGGAGGATGGAGTGCGACTGCGTCTCCGCCAAGAATGATGGTTTGGTTGAGGTCCGTGACTTCCCTGAGCCTCTGATAGCGAACGACGAGACGAGCAGCAAGGTTCAACAGTGTCGTTGCATGCTCAGGATGCCCTGGTGGACGAATCGAGGTCCCCTATGGCGCCAAGTTGCTGATACCTAGAGGCAAGATATTCTGCAAGGTTGCTCAAACACGAAGACCGCTGTAAGTGGCCGGGTGGTAGGAGTACAAGTGCGCCTCGATTAAAGGTAATGGCATGACTGAGGTCCTCCACTAACCCGCGGTGCCGGTACCGAGAGAAGAAACAGCTCGCAAGGCTAACGAATGATGTGGACCGAGCAGGATGTCCAGGTGGGCGAAGCAGCAACGTATTCTGGTGAAGAGAAGTGGCCTCATCGAGATCTGCTATTGCCCCAAAGTATTTGTATCGCTTCGAAAGATGAGGGGCAAGGGTTCCCAAGAGTGCTGACCGATCAGCGTGACCATACCAAGGCGACGATTCAACGATCAAAGCATCCATCGTTACTGACATCCAACCGATAAATAACGAGTAGAGAACCGAGACGAAGTCGAGGGAACAGACGAAGCGTGAAAGGTTCGCCAAGGCCTGGAGGCAGGTCGTCAGTGGTTATTGCGAAAAGATGAGATGGAAGAACGAAACGAACTTGAATGGCGATCCGACAAGCAAGGCACGCCCGTGCACCAACGACACCGAGAATGTGGCCGGGGGTCAAGAAACGAGAGTAAGGACAGTGGGAATGGGGAGGGGAATGATTCGTAGTCGAAAAACGAGAAAGAATGGGGGCATGTCAACTATCTGTACGGAAGCATGAGGCGGAAGAAAGAGACGAACCTTAACAACCACCAATGTTGCCCTCAAGCTTACCAGGTGGTGCGGTAGAAGTCGGCGTGCTTGAACTCCTTGATCTGCTCTAGCAAGTACCAGCCAGGGGTGCAATAAGTGATATGGTTGCTGGTCGAGCCGCCCTTGTTGCGTCCAGAATGGAGTTAGCCAACCATGCGGGCCTTGCCGTTCCTCATGTACCAGACGAGGGAGCCCGAGTCTCCTTTAGCGGAGAAGACTTCGGCAGTCTGGCTGCCAGCGTTGTAGATACCGAGCTCGACGGAATCGACGCCAACTTCGTTGAGAACGAAGGAAACAAGGCCAGCGTAGCGTCCGACGCTGAAGTCGGTGGTATTGCCGTCTTTACCAACCATAAGGCAGTGCTGGCCTTCGCTGTCGAACTCTGCGGGAACGGCGAGGTCTTGCTTTATGGCGCAGCCCTCGATTCGGAGCTTTCTCTCCTCGGGGGAACTTGAACGTGGTCGGGCCACCGCGCACAGGATAGAACATATCGGTAAAGAGTACTTTGATCCTGAATAAGGGTTGTTTTTGTTAGACGAAGCAAATGCGAGAAAAACAATCGAAATGTACCGAGATCAACGACGTTTCCCTCAAACTCAGCCTTGACCTTCACCTCCGCAACCAAGATCACAGCCCAGTCCGAGGTATATCGTGTGCTGCCTTCTTTGTCAACCTTGATGGCTGGAGCATATTGAACATATCCAATATTGCGGTGGAGCTTGATGTTGGACCAGTATTTCGTCGCTTCGCCGTGGAGAGCCTCGAGATCGGTGACAACTTCGTTCTCGTCGTCCAATTTGCGTTGAAGCCGCCGGATCTCTTTCGCCGTCTCCGGGTTCTGCCCCTGCTTCGCCTTCAGTTTGGCGATGTCTCCGGTCCAATATGCGGCGAGTAGGCTGTGATCCGCAATGGCCTTCGTGATGTCGTCGAGGACGCGTTGGAATCGATGCATCCCGCAAACTCGAACGTGGCACTTGGCTCCGCCGCCCATGTGCTCGTACTTGGTGGTGTCCTTACGCAGGACGTGGCAATTGCTGACTCCGTAAACCTTGTTGCTCGGGTTACCGTTCTTGTCTTTGATCTCGTGAAACCAGAAGGTAAGTGTGGCCTGGGAATCCTCCTCTTCCACTTCTTTGGTAGCAAGGAGAAGAGCAGTAAGGAAGTGACGGACATAGTGGGTGGCATCGCCGCTGTCAACATGGCGCATAAGGGGGGGCCTGCCACCCTCTGCGGGACCGCATCGCGCGACTCCGCAACAACACCCTCGACTCCGTTCTTCAGCAGAAGTTCAAGGATCTGTTGGGAGACATGGTGGGCGGTATCGGGGGAGGTAGAGCCGGGGTTGACGTCGGCCTGGATGACGACGGGACCGAGACTCCCCTTCGCCTCCTCTGTGGCAGAAGCTCCAGGGCGGTCCTAGCGAGCGCGATGGCCTCCTCAACATCCTCCCTTGCACCGAGTAGTAAGTATCGCGAGGAAATAAGATCGCTATGGCCGCTGAGATGCGCAGATCGATCATAGTGGCCGGGTGGGACAAGCGCCAATGCTCCCCGGGATAGAAGAATGGCCTCGTCAAGGTCTGACACGCCCCCGAGCTGGTTGTACCGAACAGAGAGATAAAGTGCGAGGTTGTGCAAGGAGCCGGATCGGTGATGAGTGTTCGCTGGGGGGATAAGCTCTGGTGCTTCCCGGATGGGGGTAATTGCCGCGTCTAGGTCTTCCATGCGTCCGAATTGCTTGTGCCGAGTGGCGAGGTCGGCCACATGGGTGTTCAAAAACATTGCGCGAGTTGGGTGACCAGGTGAGCACAGCGACAGTGCTTCACGGTTGAATTCGACGGCCCCATCGAGCTCCTTCATTTGCCCGAGCTGACGATAGCGAATGCATAGATGGTTTGTAAGTGAAAGCAGAGAAGTGCTTCTGTATTGGTGCCCTGGCGGGCGAAGTTGTAATACTTCCTTCTCCTAACATCTTGTAACGAATCCCGAGATGAGCTGCGAGCAACCTCAAAGAGTCGGACCGAAGTAGATGGGTTAGAAGGGCAAATATCTAGCGCTTGATGGTCGAGTACGATGGCTTCGTCAATGGAGTCGGTGGTTCGATTTCCTTGCTCGAGGGCGTTAGCTAGGGTGTTTGCTCTTTCATGTAGCTGTTCAACTGGCATTCCAACTGGCATTCGCATGCGTTATT
>JBBPOC010001204.1:0-11015 GCA_038091235.1 Tylopilus rubrobrunneus | reverse complement strand
CGGACGAAGTGGAATCAATTACTAAGCTACTGACTAAGAACGGCACAGCGTTGCTGACCAACCCGCTTTCCCAGTTCTGCCGCGCTGCGCCGGAGACCGGGGTCCCCCCCCATGCCGTGCATGCCGCGCATCAGCAAACCCCTTAAGTAATGTACATTACTGTGCAACCTGTCACAATAGTCACAATTCGTCACAGCGCCACAGATAAATCCCCCTTTGTGCAACCCTGTCGAAGTGCCATCACAGTAACACCACAGCCACCACAACGACACAGTGACACACAGTAACACTAGAGAACGGTACAGTTGCAGCACAGTAATTCCGACCAATGAAATGTGTTCTTTTTTGTATTTGCATTCTAAATTTACATTCACATACTGCTACTGATTCACTACGCGCCGTGTTGAGAATGCGAGTGCAGCACGTCTCCACATCGTGTCGCCCCCACGCCTCCTCGTTCCGGCAGCAGTACCATGGAGTCCTTGACAGCATCGTGCCATCGCCAGTCGCGGTGCATAATTGGCGAGGCAGTGCTGGTCTAGGCCCACGATACGGCCATTCTTTTGAGAGTCAGTCACACCGCGTTCGCATTCAAACTGATTGTTGAGTTCACCTGTTGCCATACGATTTGCTGCACGCCCAGTATCCCAGCTCTCCATCTGTCCTCCGAGGCGCCCACCATCTTGGTGTCCCTCACTTCAAGCCTGCGCAGTCACTCGGCATCCGAATGGAGAACTCTAGGGCCTGCTCATCAACCATATATGACGCCGTCACTTCGCTCGAGGCAGGTGATAATTTGACAGAGTGAGGTTCTCCGTGGTTGAGGGTTCGGACGGCTGCCGGACCTGCGCTAGTTCCGCCTTGATGATCCCCGGTGAGAAGTAGGATGACGTGTCGTTGACGACACGCATAAGTTGTTTGTCAGTACAGCCCGGGATCCACGGTGAGGAGAGACCGACGGTAGAAATGAGCAACGAGCAGTTGCAGGCTCAAAGGACTTTCCGGTTCGAAGGCTATCGAGAAGAGCTGGCAGTTCGACACTGTTATTGCTGCTGCGCTGAGGCACCCAAGCTACTGCCTTGATCTCCTTGACCTGCTTGTTATCCGGCGGGGAGGTACCATACAAGAAAGCAGCAACCTGTGTCCGCAAGTCTGCAGCAGTAATGAAAGCACGCAAGATATTCTTTGGAAGGACGTATGTATAAGATGCAGCATCGTCCTTGACGTCGTCGCTAAACACGTATATGCGTTGGAGACGGAGTGGCAGATGGGTTGCAGAGATGGCACGGACACGCCAGTCGGATTTACTGCTAAATACCTGCTGCTCATAGCTCGTCACTAGGAAAGTATGAAGTGATTTAGTTCAACACACGTAACGTTAGCAAGAATAACTTACCGGTCACGGTCTAGATGGTGTCACCATGAATGTTGGTAGTTTGGCTGACATTGAAGTCGGTAAACGTACAGTAACTACTTGAATGGGAACTCACGTCTGAATAGCAGTAACTTGCCCCTGAGCTTCAGTGCTCTTCTCCAACTCCGCCATTTGTGGGCGTTGTATAGAAGGAGCAAGAATCTCCTGTCCAAGAATGATGTCTCGGATTTCGCTGGCCGTCAACGACGCGATGTTGACACTGTTACGCTTCCCGAAGTCCTGTGATCAAGTGGATGAGACAACATCGAGTTTACTATGGACATGACGCTACTCACAGCCAGAATGAGATCCTTCATGGCAACCTCAACCTTGATCCACTCTCCATCCGACAACGTTGGCCAAACAAAACAAGGCTCCGTGATCGTGGACTTGTCGGGGTGAAGGATGATCTTCGCCTTTTCATTACTGACATGCAGTCCACTGCAGTCCTGAGACGAGAGAAAGCAGTATAACTGGAGATAGACTTCAACCAGTCGTCTGTTGAAATGTGAGATCGCTATCAGCCACGAGGGAGACTGGACCCACCGTATAGACTAAATAGCACCGCCTGTGGGTTACCTGCCGAAGTGTCCTCGTCGTCACTTAACGGGCAGAACGGTAGGGTAGCGACCGTCTCGCTGGTGGCCCCCGCGTAGCTATGCCTGTTGGACACCAATGAATGCACATTAACGCGTGGTTTTGACGGTGGGGCAACATTTGAGCAAATCTGGGAACGGACCCTGGTCGCGGTTTGAGGAATAGATGGTCCGAAAAAGAGGGAAGCGGAGCTGTTGCCGGCAAGACGCTTCATTGGTTGGCGAGGTGAGGTGCTGGGTTCGTTCGTCTGCAGGAGGGGGCGGGGTCCGTTACTACCGGTGAGGCGTCTCCGGGGCATTGGGGAGTCACCCGCTGAAGATGAAACGCCGCGATCAGTAGAAGTTCGATTCCGAATAACCAGCGGGAAAGCGACTGGGGGAGACTTTAACGGATAGGTATTCTTGGCATTGGAAGCATCAAGCTACGCGCAAATTTCAATATAATAAATGCATACAGAAACGCTGGGACCAACATGAAATGAAGCAGATGGCGGTGGAGTTTGATTGACGCTCTCGAGGAGCTCGAGAGAAACAGGTCCCGAGCGGGCTCATCTTTTCAAGATGTGGCCACCAGGCGAGATCGCCTCGGTGACCTCGTCGAGAGTACTGCCCTTCTGCGGGACAGGCCTGAGGGTCAATGACTTTCGAGGACTATGCAATTGATTCGTTGACCGCCGGGATAGCAGAGACAGCCTGTTCACGAGCAGTTTCTTCGTTACCGTGACGTCAATTCTTTCCTTCACCTCGCATGCAGAGTCATCGTCCTCTATGACACCCCAGCCCTCATCCGAGTTTTCCATATCGCGAATGCGTAGTCGGTTCATCGTTTCCGCTTGTCCCTTGAGGCAAGCCTCGGTTTCAGCCTTGTGTGCAGGGTGCGCATACCGAAGCGAAGAGCAGGCAGAGGCGCGAGACGATGGAATGCGACTCCGGAAGCAGGATCCACTTTTGCGGCAGAGAGGGTCAACGGAGTTGAAGCAGAATGTCGCAACCGGGTCGAGAAGCCAGCCGATCGCGCGGGTGATTTGCGTTTCGTGCCGACGCTGGTGCAAGGGACTGAGGAGGCGGATGCGACGTCTGCTTGGGCATTTAGCGGCTTGGACCTAAGTACGGATCGGATGTTGGAGTGAAGTCCCCCTCCTACAGGGGTTCGAAGAGGTTGGGACGTCTGGGGAGGGAAAAACGGGAACGTGACGGCTGTGGAAGCGGGAGAGAGGAATATGTTTCCATCGTCGTCGTCGATTGGTACAGGTTTCTTATGTATGTGATGGAGGTATAAGCGGTGCACTGGGGGAGGAGACTTGAAAGGGGATTGAAGATTATCAAAGCAAGAACGTTGAAACGATAACTTACCAAAATTAAGTCACCAAACTTCTCCATCTTCATGCATGCTTGGAACGGAAGTTGCAACTCGCTACCCTTGATGACAATGTTATAAATGCACCTCGAGAGGATCTGGGAAACGAGGTAAGCGAGCTTCGTAGGGGCCGAACAAGGTACCTACCCAACATTCCCTTGCGAGTGACAATCACCTGTTTGGGCTGCTCCTCGACAGGTAAGGAACGAACCAGAGCAGCTACTTCTTCAGCTGTCTTCCATTTCGCGAGTTGTCCCGATCGCTTTTGGCCGGCCCAGACACTCGTGCGGATAATCTTCAAGAAAAGCTGTCCTGATCGTGGATTGGAAATGAAGATGGCGCCACCTAAAAGGGAAAGTAAGTCATCGCTGGGACGCAAATAAAAACTGGGTGCTTACTGATGCATTTGGTGGTCAAGTTACCCTCGAAGGTCTTGTGAATTGTGACAAGATTAGACGTTAGTGTCGTCAACAAATCCTATATCAGAAGTGAGAAAACATTTTGATATATACGATGGTCATACAGATGATTTGGTTCGAGAACAATTCCGAGTAGTTCTGACTGTTCAAGTACGGTTCCGTCGGTTCCGACGAGTATAGCTGGAGACCTTTGCGTATACGCTCGCGCAACACATGGCGCGCGGATTTGCCTTCACAACCTTGGCCATAGCCTGTTGAATGAGAGGCTTCATTCCAGGGAGCCAGTTGCCATAGGCCAACCATAGATTGTATGCCAGGTCCATGCCGATCATCACACCGGTAGGACATGGATAAATGCTCACCAAGTCGGACGCCTGGATGATGCGTGAGACCCGAAGCCGTGATTATTTACTTGACCACTTACGTAGTCCAGGAACTTGGCACGAGTATCACACTCGATATCATACGAATCAAAGTCGTCACCTGAGTTGTACATCGATCCAATACTTGTTACTTGTAGTGCCGTCCAAAAGGTCTTTGTCCTACCTCCAGAATTGAATGTTCGCACAAGCTTTCGGACAGGAAAAACTTACGTCGGTGACAAGAGACGGGTGGGTAATGTTTCACTTGTATGGAGAGAACAACAAGACGTCGGCGCACGTTGAGTTCATCTTGTAACTCTTACGAGGATAAATTGTCTCCTTCTGGACTGTCTCGATTTGCAAGGGTTCCAGCTCCTGGTCAAATACCTGGCACAAGTCCATGACCAGACTTACGAACTAGAAAAAATTGATTAGCTCAAATCGGTTCTTCTGCCATAGTGGAAACTCACTCTTTTGCCACAAGTGAGCACGGAAATTTTGGTTTAAGCGTAGGAATCTTGCCGTGCATGAAGATACCGGTCAAGTCAAGTTGGACCTGGAAACTAACTTAAACGTTCGCGCGGTTGACCGTTGGGCTCCACCATAATGTGAATCGACAGTTGGGAATCTGGTTGAGACCGAGCGCTGAGCGTTCGTGAGCTTTTTGAAGCGCATAGACTCTTCAAATCTAGACGCTTTCTCCCAGAACAGACCCTCCCATGTGGGGGAATAAGTACCCTTGAAAGTGTATGCTCAAGGATTCCTTCTGCGAGGTCCACCAGAAGGGGTTGCTGAAAAGAGTTAGTCAATTGCGAGCGGCGGGAGAAAAATGACATACGTTTCAACAGCTGAATTTGCTTCTAGTCAGTACGCACTCGCCAACCACGATCGTAGGCCAGGCTTCAGGAAAACTATCAACATGGAACGAGAAAGATATTCTGCAAGACTTACGTGTAGCGGTCCTTCTGGAATAATGTGTTGGTTCGAGGAATCCCTCTGTCCCAACTATCTTGAAGATCCTTGAGAGTCAGACGACAGTTCTGTGCGTTTGCTTCCTTGCGTTTCGTGGAGTATTCCGACCAGACACGCGCAGAGTCCAGGGATTCGGCTTCTCATCGCTGAAGATAGCGGTACAGGTTGGGGATGAGTTGGTCTTCTTCTTCATGAGACATACCGGTACGGAAGTGCGTGACTCCGATGTCGGCCAACGAAGATCACTTTGAGGAATCAGGACTTGGCCGATATATTGGGACCAATTGACGCACCGTCATCCGATACACGAAGGAAGACTTGCGCAGTGCATTCCTTGGGCAATATGCGGACCTCAAATCCGCACATGGAGAACAGAAATCGAGGATTGTTTTTAGAATAAACGCTGACGGATGTATCTTCCATTCGATAGTCGTCAAAGATCTAGGTAGATTTTGCTTCACGTTCCAGAAGACGGTTCTACCGAGGTTGACGTCATGCTTGATGAGCCTCATTCGACGGTCACGAGGACAACAGCGTTTATTGTCGTATCTAATGACGTTATTGTTCACCGGGTCTGGGTTGGCGCACAGGTGATGTTGAATGAGATCTCGGGCCTCATCCGCTGTGAAGCGGAAAAGAATGTGCAACCTGTCAGCGTAGCGGGAATATAATCGAATCGGATGCCGAGTTTCAGTGGCAGAATCGCGATGTTGCAAGAAGTTGCTTGGCATCTGAGGTGGGTCCGGCCATTTTGCTGGCTCTTCGAAGCCCGAGGATCAACAGGTCAAGCACGAGACCATAGTACTGGAAAACGAAGGCAGAGGATTGGTGCCATATCCTTGTAAGTCAGAACTGAACAGAAGGCATCAACACTGACCCCAACAACGTAGTAGCGGACTTACCAGTATTGTTCTTCGTCGTAATGTAATCTGCCAAGTTATGGTCCAAGATGCGAAGTAGACGGTTAAGAAGCGTCAAGTCAACCTTCTCATACACCTTGGAGAACAGTTTTCATCATGACATTGCACTCGCCCTCGCTAGCCACCCAGATATCAGTTAGGTTGTTGATAGTTTGACACCACTTGTATACTAGGAGCGGGGGCGGTTCAGTATCACCGGGCTTGATCCAGGCGGTGAACAATCTTCTTTCGTCCGCTTCAAAGAACAGGAATTGATCAAGGTACTGGACAGACAACCTATCAGTGACCGAACGTTAAGTCAAAGCTAGTACTTACGGCATCAGTTATCTTCTCTACTGGCTCGATGTCATAGCAAGGAATCAGTTTGCCATAGGTGTCAAAGAATTCGATGCCGGCCTCTTTGAAGGCACGTTGTGTGAGAAGTAAACGTTTGACCCGCGACAAGCCTAGTGCATCATTAGATACTCAACCAACACGGTGGCCAAAATGCAACTCACATTCATGAGGGTTGTCATATGCTTGTTCAATCAGCGCAAGTTCCTCGTGCTGTGACTAATTCAGTCACCCTTTGACTGAATAAGCTTCCTTGAGCTTTTCAAGTGCCAAGGCCAAGAGTTGGGTATCATGTTTGTACGACAAGGGCCTATACTCGCAGCGTAAGACGTAAACCAAGAGCAAGCATAACCAGCAACGTACGGGAACGGGATAGGAGCAAACTTGCGACTTTCCGGCCAATGAACAATTGCAGTGTATATGGCAACAGCCTCTTCGGCACTGATACAAGGTCCGTCCTTGAGGTAACCATGCAGTCGTTCCTGTTCAGCCTTAAGGTAGAGACCTGATTCACCGTCGGAATAGCGACAGTATGAGATGATAAAGGAACTCACGAGTAAGTTGACCCAAGGCCTCATCAACTAATGACACATTAGCCAGTCAAGATATGACAAGGTCATGACAACCGACCTTGTACTTGTAGCGATACATGCCGGTGAGAGCATCGATATGAGCAAAAATGTATTGCAAGGCGTCAGCAAGCTGAAAAGTGCCAACGTTGCCGAACTGGAACTGAACGTGCGCATCAACGACGAGCTTGGTGAGGCGCAGGGTTCACGACACAAGTGAAATGCGTTTCCGAAGCGAGACTTCTTGTGCACCTTAGTCGTAAGCGTCTTAACAGGCTTCAAGTTCATATTATAGTCGAGAGGGAGATTGTTCAGATTCTGCCGTAACACGATTCAAATGGGATGGCTGCTCTGCACACTAAGAAACTTGCTTACCTTGCGATGAATCAACATATCGAGCATGTTGTACCCTTGTCTACAGACTTGCAACCCAGCCTCAGCCCAATCAAGCCTCGTCGTTTGGAAAAACTTCGTCGATTTAAGCTGTCGGATCAGGTTCTTCTTTGTCATAGCCTTCTCCGGACGAGTTTTGGGTCCATTTGACACAGAACTTAGGTAGTTTCTGGTACGAGACGCGGACTTTGACGGGTTGGTCGGGAGGACAGTGTTCGAGACACCAGGGGATGTCTTGGGCACGGCTCATCCGGCAGTTGTATGGATCAGGGGACCACCACAAGGCGATAGCGTCTGCTGCAAGATCATTTTCCAGAGGCTTGTCGTCTAAGAGCGGTTGCAACTCCTCAGGAAGCTCAAAATCGTCCTCATCTGTACCGTTGGGGCCGAAGATCGTGTCCTCGCGGGTTATAGAGGGAGGGAGTATTCTTTGGCGTTACGCCTCGGAGGGAGATGGGATTGATGAGGGGACCAAAGTGGAACGCGGGCAAGTCTGGATTGTCGGTCTAAACGTTCTTGGGCGCATGGTATGGTGATAGGTGGACCGGGAGAGGCAACGAATTATAGAGATGAGGAAAGGCAACTTTGTACTCGGTCCGAATTTGATTCCGGATGATTACCTTCCCGATATCATCAAGTTCGTTCCAATCTTCGTTGAACGTATCCATGTCGTGGTAAAGCGGCTCGAATCTGGGACCCCCTGGGATTGCCATGTTAAGTGCCTCGGGTGTAAAGAACGATTTCTTGTCGAACAAGTAAGTCGCATTGTTATCGGGCCGGTCTGATAGCGAAGTGCGACCAAGACGATAAATATGCGCCATGACTGGGAGAGTGAGCGACCAATAACGGTATGAAGAGCCGTTGACAGCGGGGGTATCCATCGTCGAAGTAAAGATCCAAAACGCATCTTCCTCGGGCGCCAACAGCAACAAGTGACCCGCGATCAATGTCAACCCTAGGAAGAAAAATGAGCATTGGCATGCCCGACAGACAAGAAACGTTACCATTGTCATATCGAATGTCGGGGACCATGCTGAGATACGCTTGGAGAAGCGAGACGAGCGGTTCTTGCGTCGTATGAAACTGAGGCTGGTCAGGAAATTCCTGCACATCCTTCTCGATCTCTGCAAACGCAACGTCGAGTCCTGACTCGCCCGACCGCTGCTCGTCACCTGAGGTAGAGAAGGTTTGACGGGATCGGGGGTGATGAAGTCAACGAGTGCGAATCGCTTGTGTCTGAGCTTTGTCGCGTTGGTCCCTCGGTCGAACTACGCCGAGCAGGCACATTTGACGACCCCTACTGTCCTGGCATCAACGCGAGTGGCGACATGGTCCGACGAGGGTCCGACGACGAGATAGACGCTCTGCTCGTGATTCTAGCGAGTGCTGATGCAGGGGACGCGTCCTTGTCCCTGTCTGGACTGTCCAAAGATGGGGGACTGACAGGAAGCGAACTTGTTGGGGACCTTTCAAGTTGACAAACTGGGTCAACAGCTCTTGCGTGAGTGGACCGGGTGGTACTTTGATCTGCGGCGACTGTACGACGGGCGAGCTGGGACTGACGTTTGGCGACGTACGGGTACCGTTCGGCACCACGAGCGGAGAGAGTGCATGTCGCGTAGTCAGCGCAGGCGGAAGAGGCGCCTTGCGTATTCATATGACATTGAGACATCCTGGATCGCGTTCAATCAGTATACTCGCTTTCAAACATTTATGGTCACCTCCACCTTCGCGAATTGGTCTTGGAAATCCTGGTTCACGAGCGCAACACTTGTATCTCGCTTTTCCTTGGCTTCAGCCTTCAAGGCGATGTAGATTTGGTGAGCTGTGTGCGTATGTGGTGAGCGCACGTCTACAGAAATAATTAAACGATTAACCTTCTTCGAACTCGGCGAGCGCTCGCTGATACTCTGCATCCTTTGCTTTGTACGAAGTATCGAGTGCACTCTTGTTGGCGCCAGCTTGCAGAAACTCAAGCCGTTACGAGCGGCAATCACTTGGTCCGCAACAGCAGCAATGGTGAATTGCTAAGAACGGGTCATTGGTGAAGACGGGATTGGAGAAAAAGAAAGACTAACACTATACCCCTACGAGATCTTGACCCGTTTCCCCGACAATCCCGACAGTGTCTTCCTCAGGCGAGTGCGCTCCTCAGGTACTTTCCAACCCTGTAAATTTGTTTTGGCTCGTCCCTACAAATGGGTGGAGCCGCTCGCATCAAATTCACTTAATCCAACTCGAACGTACCGATCTTGGCGCGTAATGTGGCCGTTCCTTTCGATCCTCGAAGGATTTCTGTAAAGGCAGTGAGCCACGTCATACCCTCCTCAGATAACTCAGAGCACCTTACGAATTTCTTCTGATGTTCGGCGTCCTCCTTCCTAATGGTCCGCTCCTCCGCTGCAAGTGTATTGGCTCACCATTGATAACGCCGAGAGCCCGCCTGGCGTTGTGGATTGTCTGATCCAGTCGCTTCTTGACCTCAGGATCAACTATTGCTCGTGAGACCACCCGCAGAAAACGCAAAACCTCGAGGCGACGTACCAGCACTGCCAACGAGATTATGAGATGGCCGAACTTCACGGGTCGTATTCTGTGCACCACGTTTTCCATGTTGCGAAGACTGGGTGACGATGTTGATAATGTTGCCAGCGATGAAGGTAGCGGAGCCACCTTCGCCACGGAAACCGAGATGCATGAGACAAACGCCAAACTTGAAGGAATAAAGAAACACTGCACCGTCCAAATGTAAATAGAGTGTTGCGATAACGTGGCGGTAAGGCTAGGGGACAAAGCGCAGAAAGCGACGTCGACAGAGGGTGTGTTGGCTCATCGACGGTGCAGCCTCCTCCTCGTCGCTGTGTGAGAAGTGTGTCACCGTCGTTGGGTGGCAAAAGGAAGGAGAGGACGGCGGTGGGGATAGCGTGTAGCGTGAAGTTACCGTTCTGACTTTTGCTGCGTCACGGTACTCTTTCCTCGTTGCGTCGAGGGAACAGCGCTGGTGGTCACTAACTGTGACCCAAGGTGTCACACTGTACACCGACCAGGCCGACCTTGCCCGTAGTACCATATCGTCAACATTAGAAATTGTTTATTGAATGTAAAGTACGTCGAAAAACAACTCTCGATAGCGAAATAAAAGGAACCGTGGCCACAAAACAACTTATACAGGTCAGTCGAGGATGAAAGCGAACTCATTGTTCGAGCTGGGTGTGATCTGCGCTTTCCCACCGGGACTGTAGCCCATCCTAACGGAGTACACATTAGTGCATGATTGATCGTATGTAGCTCGAAGACTTACATGCCAGTATGTGCCCAATCTGTGAGCATCTTCTGCAGCTTTCCTGCATGATACGGATCACGCGAAATGATGTCCGTCTGTGCAATAAGTTCATTGTAAGCTGCTTCGACATTCTGAAAGTCAAGTTTGCTTCTTTTCTCATCTACGAAACCATGTGTCTTGAAGAGGTGAAGTAAAGCGTGGACCTGCGTGCAAATGGTCAGCAACAGCGTTGGGAAGTCGAGATGCACTTACCGTCGCAACAACAAGAAGCAAAGCACGGAGAGGTACAGACTCTTGGAACTCGACAAATTGGCACAAACTCTTGCTAGAGTTATTGTAGAAAAAATCAAGAACGACGTCCTTGAACACCCGGTGAGCAAGGTTGCTCGCTCTGCCC
>JBBPOC010001203.1:0-11016 GCA_038091235.1 Tylopilus rubrobrunneus | reverse complement strand
AAGTTCTGAAGGGACAAGAGGGTACGTGATAAGACTCAGCAAGATTATACCATGCCTACCTCATTTGCAGCCGAAGATGCCATTTTGCAGTACATGAAAAAGGTGACCGCCATGGAATTGGGCGCGCATATGTGCTCTGTTGAACAATCCACAGATGAACAGGCCCTTTGGCGCCGTTGACATATCCGCCAACTTGAAGGGTGCAGTCCCCAAGGCAACGACGGCCAAAATCCTTGTGTCGCTGGCCGAAAAGGGCGCGATCGTGCAGAAAACATACGGTATATGCGCTCTGAAACGGTATCATATGACATTCTTGAACCACATGTATGCAGGCAAAACAAACTTTTACGTCATGAACCAAAACTCCATCGATACCCTCGATGCAAGCGAATTGACTGCACTGGAAACAGAGTGCAAAGTGGTGGAAGAAACGAACAGTGCCGTCGCTGCGGAAGTAAAGAATTTGCAATCAGGTTTAAAAATACATCCGTCTTGCTTATCCCGTCTTACACTTTTCAGAGCTCAACAAACTGAAAAGTACACCTACGGACGTCGAACTTGAGGCTCAGATTGAGGAAGCGAACCAGACAGTAAGACACCTCTACGCGGATCGTCATTGAAATCATCTATGACATTAGGTCGCCCACCTGTCGGGGAGGCTCGCTCCGCTGCGTAGTGGTGTGCCTCTTATATCCCCGGACGACCTCGCGCGGCTCGACAAAGAGTGGAACACATGGCGACCTGAATGGACCCGTCGCAAGAAAATCTTTACTTCGTCAGTCCACATCTATTCACCCTCGATACTTCCTTGAGGTGTACTTTGACTGCGTCACTTCCAGCTTTTGGCAGCTCGCTACGGACGCTCTACCACCTCAGGATGCCACTGCTCTCACCGAGGATCTCGGGATCGAATTTGATACAGCAGAACATACGACACTCGAACGTGGTCCTTTATGCATGCCACCAGGACAGCACTCGAAGCCAAATTTGAAGCGCAAGCGAGAATAATTTTGTCTGCCGCACTTCCTTTTCATGTGCTTCGTATGCATGTATTCTACAGTTCTCTGGGTGTAATGAAACACGTATATTTGCCAGTAGTGCGAACCATGTACGTATGGTGATCTCACGTACAGCGTCGATGTAGGGTAGCATATCCTCGAGTCCACCGTCAGCCAGCAATCGCTGCGTTCCCGCCGATACCCAGCCATCCCCTCCCAAATCCACCCGCGACAGCTCGGAAACCAGAGTCCTTGACTTCTGCAAGGAACAGATCGTGCTGGTCTGCCAGCCGTTCGTTATTCCGCCTGATCTCTTGGATGACGCCATGTTGTCGAGTACACAGCGGGCAAGTGGTGTCATTTTCGAATAGACAACTATATTTAGTGGTCCATCAGTACTCTGGGATGCCGCCAAGAAAAAAGTAGCACGCACCGCTGGTGATAGCTGTGATTGCACATGAAATGTATGCTCGGAAGATCAAGTTGACCGTTGCATTGCGAGCACCGCGTGACGTGGAATACTCTCGGGTGCTCCGTGTCCTCGAGATCCTCGAGTTGCTTTAGCTTGGCTCTCGTTTCGGAACGGTACGAAGATATCAGCTGTTGATCCTGTGGGGCGCGTGTCGTCGTCTCGTTCAACCTTGAGAACAGAGTAGAGAGAAACTCACCGTCGCAATTTCATCCCTGCCTTCCTTGATCCGCCTCATGAGCCAACCCTTGACAAGTCCGACGCTTGCCACCCCGTTCCGACTAAGGACCTGTACGACAGAGAGGGGTGACATTATCTTCTCGCTCTCAATATGTTCCAGGAGAGCCTCGAGATCTGCTTGGTGTGCAGTGAGCAGGGCGGGGGTCGAGGTGAGGAACCGAAGGACGAGTGGATAAAGGTGTGGATTGTCAGGGCCGTACTTGCGTAGCGCTAGAACAACCTGAGCCGAAGGTGACGACTCGGAGAAGCCCGCGGCGGACGTGCTGCCCGAGTTGTGTTCTTCCATCCAAAATCGTAACACGTCTTCATACATACCCATCTTTTCCCACAAAAGAATCAGTCCGGGTGTGTACTGGTGGCTGGAGCAGAGGACCAGCGCATGAGTGAGATCGTACGGAAGGTGGGGGGAACGGAGTAATCGGAGGGCCCTTTGGTGCTCGCACGGGGCATGCTGGTCCCCCTCTGTGTCTTCGTTGAGATACAGTTCCAGCAGTGTATTCCACACTGCAGCTTGATTTCGTCTCTCTGCTTCTTCATCCTCGGCTGCATCGGCAGCGACGGAGATCGACTCCAAACCTTTAGCACTATCTAGGGTTTGTCCCCAACGCCTTTGCGCGACTGTCTCGAGGAAGGTAGTGAAGCACCCCGGGTGATCCACGAAGTGAGCAAAAAAGAGCGTCGGAGAGGGCCGTCGAGGTGGTGTTTGCGTCTCTGGGCCGTTTGTGAGTCGTATTTGGAGTGCGAGCGATTGAGCAGTAGGTCCACCAGCCAATGCGGTTGTCAGATCTTCCTCTCCTTCCTTGGCCTCCACTTTCTTTCCAGCTCCGTCACTCCCCGTCAGGGTTGGAGGCACCGCAGGTGCTCGTGACAGGGCGAGTAACGAAAGATAGGAAGGCGCGGATGTTCCCTGCGCCGGGGATTGAGGAATTTCTGAGGATGGTAGGGGTCCAGAGATTGTACATAGATCGATAAGCAATTGGGTGGTCTCATTTGGGAGGTTATCCAGAAGAGCACGGCAATACCGAGCGAGATTTGATTCCGCCTGAGGGTTCAGGAATTAACGGCCACCTGAAAGAAGGGAAGACGAAAACTTACACCGGCTCCACCGACTTCTCTCAGATAACTGACTGCTGCCCTATATCCATTCTCTATCTTACCCCTGTCCGTTTTCTCGGTCACCTGCGTGTCTCCAGTTCCAGCACCGATATCTTCTACAACCACCCTAAGATAATCCTCGTGTCTTCCCCACCTCTTCGCAAGGTATGCGGCCTGCTCAAAGAACCCCGCTTGCCGGCATACACGAATAGCCGTGTCAAGATCAAAGGGAGGTTCTCGGCTTGTTCCCTCGCCAGGGACTGTTTTGCCATCAAAAGCGACAGACCCAACGATTCTACCCTCGCTGCGGACAAACGCATCCACTTTGGCGACATCTCCCACCTTGGCATACGTGTTGAGGAGTAGGGTCGTGTGCTCCGCATTCGCAAGCCCGTGGGCGTGTAACTCTTGCAAGTAGAGCATTAAAAGGGGGGTCAGATTGGCTGTTAGGAACTGGGTAGATGTCAGTAAATACCCATGTAACAAGCGTGCAAGGGTTTGATGCAGCGAGGGACATACCTTGCGTACGACATAACTTCCCCGGAGGCCACCAATCGTTTGTAGATATTCCTTCATCGCCCCTTCGTAGTCGCCCTTCTCGTACAGGTAATCACCATGATGCCGGTGAACGTCTGTGGTGTCTAGATTCTGCGTGTGCGCAAACGACAAGGCGAGAGAGTAGAGGTGCTTTTCGTATAATAACGCGAGCTTCGTGCCGGTCGGTTTCTCTGCCAAACGAGTCACCTACCACCAATGTTTAGCAGCGAGCGCTCACACGATTGAGAGAACCAACCATTCCATCGTTGCCCAAGACATACACGGACCCCCAAGCGGATACAACGTCCCGAACGCCATGCTCAAACGTCCCGACATATGCGATCATCTTGTTCTCCATGTCGATAAGAATCACCCGTGCGGCATCAGGGTCAGTAACCCCGTTCGTAGATCCAGAAGAAACAACGTTGGAGAGAGAAGATGTATCAGTTGTGAGCTTTCGTTGCCGTGGGCCAGGAGTTTTTGTGACGACGCTCGAAGGAAGGCTTGCGGAAGTCGGGGTTGACGCAGGGAGAACGACGACAACGTAATTGAGGTGTGTGTGCAAAGAAGACTTGCGACCTAAGGAACTTAATCAGATGGGCGATTCTCGGCTCCAGGCATGTTGCACTCAAGAGATCATAGTTATGCTCACCTTCATAGCTAACCACACCCAACCTTCCGCCGCTTCCAATGCCAACCACCGCCTCGTCTCTGCCAAGAACAACCCAACGTGATTTCCAGTCGGTACAAGCACAGCGTAAACCTGCCCCGATCTCGTCAACAAGGAGCGCTGTAGGGCTAGAAGGCTTTGGTAGAATCGGGTACACGTAGGTAGAAGAGGTGGTGACAATGAGGAGAGAAAGTATCGCGGGCGGGTTCGAAGGATCCGTAATAGGCGATTTGGACAGCGGATCCATGGAAACCGATGTGGGTGCAGTGGTAAAGGCTAGATACGTCACTGGCTCGGTCGCAATTTCATGGATCACTCGAGGCTTGGGGACAGAGGTGCTCGATGATGACAGAGATTGGTCCAAATGACGGTACAGAAGAACGGTACCGTCTGCAAGACCCACGGCAAGGAAAGAATGGTTGGAACTTGATGCGAGAGTGGTGACCTATGCTGTGCATTAAGAATACGTAAAAAACGAGATCGAAAAAGAGCATACTGGATGAGGTTTCCCGATTGGCTGTACCTTGGCGGTGCGCAAGAGGACAGGCGCACCTGTTCTCCGGTCTGTCTTTCCTAGGTCCCATATTTTCATGATAGAAGAGCGCACGTTATCTTCGTCCTTGGGTGGTTGCGAGTCAGGAGTGAAAAGAACACCGAGGGTTACGAACACACACCCCGACGGAAATCAGAGTGCCCGTATCCTCCACCATGTGAGTCACCCTTCCACCTACGTGCGCGAGCCAGCTGGAGACAGAAACGAAGGCTTGGTTGAGTAGGTGCACGCTTCCATGGATATCCGCGACGACCAAGCCATGAGAGGAAGATATTATGGTGGAGATTTCTGGGGCACTCTAACGTCCAGAAGTCAACAGGAGACAAGGACGAGTTGGTGGCTGACGGTACCTTGAACAATTCGGGTGGATTAGATGGGTCGTGAACATCCTTGACGGTTTCGATGTCGAAGAACGTGAACTGGCGAAGCTGGACACAAGTCAGATGTGCTGTGAGCGAATGAAAAGGAGAGCCTTACAGCTGCGGCAGTGGTCATGGAAGAGGCCATGTCCTGTGTTCTCACCGACTACGACATTTGGTAATCAAAGCGTCGCTGACAAGAGCGTCATCATTCATAGTCTACAAATTTCAGGTCCACGAAGTCCGACTAATCTATCATCATGGGGTCCTCAAGAATTAATAGTCAAGTTAGAGGATGTAGCTATGCGAAGACACTGGCAGTCACGGTGGGGCTGTTCAAGAACTTGAAGCCGCGACCGTGACAGTGAGGGGAATTACTGTCACCCTTGTCCTATCTAATGTCGATGCGTCAACATGACGAATTGAGTACGTAGTGCCAACTGCCGCAGAGACTCGGAAGGTGTCACCACAGCAGACTCGGAGCCGCTGTCCTCGTTGGGTAGTACGGGCACCGGTCATCGTTATGGTTCAAGTCAGCGTCGTCGCACGTCGAGGTACGCGGCACGGGCACCACATTAACGCGTGATGACAGAAAACGTTTACTAGCTTGGATGGCTTCTGTATCACCGTGACTCCTCGCAGTCTGCGGGCGAGCGCACCACACCTAACGTTTACTCGCAGACCATAGCGCCTTCAATATGCTGGCGGTCATTATCAGCACAATAGCTGCATAGACCTCCCCATGCAACTATGCGAATGCCTTCAAGGTGGTTTTGGGAACGACTTCACCCTAGTCGATAACACCCCGCAAACGTCCCGTGGCAGACCTCCGACGCCACCGAGGACGGCACTGGCAAACGTGGACGCAGGAAGAAAGGAGGCAAGAAAGGAGGCGAGCAGCGAGTCAGGACATGCGCGCGTTTGCTCGGCCGGGTTCTAGTGCCAGTTTCTCATGCAAAGCTTATGCAGGACAATTTACAAGTCACCATTGGCCAATCCGAGCCCTCATTGATAGCATACATATTCGAAAGCCTCTGCAAAGAGAGTGATATGGAGGATATAATAACGTTAGGCACCAAGGTGTATGTAGAGAATCCGTCGATCAAAAGGTATGTTCACTGCCTTCATCGTCTTGTTCAGAGCGAACGCCGCCCGGGTATGATCTAATCGACCAGAATCGTCCACCATGAACCTGTAAAACATCGATATGATCTTGTTCGTCTCGCCGTCGTCTTCTGCCCACATCGTCCCGATCACAGACCGGAAACCGATGAATTGCATCGCTGATGCGAGATGGATCACCTCGTCTGGACTGTCTTTGTCTCCGACGGCCGTATGACATGCAGAAAGATAGGCGAATTCTGGGTTTTTCAGTTTGCACCCGATGATCCGTTGAATTCTGAAGTGTCCATCGTGCAAAACGAACGCGGATTCGAACGGTTGGGTCCGATTCGGGAGACCGTGACACGCAAGGTGGACCCATTCGTTCCTGCAGAGCTCTTCAACAACCCTGGCAATGCATGATTCCTCTCCGTCCATGCAGGTGAAATTCGCGAGGATAGAGACGCGCCGACCAATGTCGGCCAGTTCGAAGGTAGTTTGTTTTCGCCTACCGCTTTCGTTTGACCGATGGCGACAAAGCATTTCTCTTGCATTGTAGAAGCAGATGTATCGCATCGTCTTGCGCGAATGAGGGCAGCCAGGGTTGGCGTGTAAGACGAGATGTACAAGTCAGGAAGATTCCGCTGGCCTTTTCTATAGGGACCTGCAGCGTGCAAGGGGAGGGCGGTGAAATCGGCAGTAGGGCACCACCAGATGCGGGATCCAAATGAAGTGATTGTCTGGAGGGGATCAACAATTGGGGAAACAATATGATTCCAGATTTTCCGTAAGGAGTGCGCGAGTTCCCTGGTCGTGTCGGCCCGTTTGGCGCGCGCAGTCAAGGTATGCAGCTCGGTTGACAGGTCTCGAACATTTTCTTGAATGATCTGTAACGGAATATGGAAAGGCTCTCGATCATCGAAAACAATGAGTGCATCGCAAGAAAACTCGCTCGCATTCAGAATAATGATAGGCCCTCCACTGGCACTGGCTGCGCATTGGAGGTCGGAGGAAGAAGGAAACGAGAGAGACAAGTGTGCTTCCCGGTCGAGGGCAATAGCCTCGTTGAGGTCTTGCATCACCCCAAGCTGCTTGTACCGACTGTAGAGGTCCCTTGCAAGATTGCCCAAGGAGGCGCTACGCTCGGGGTGTCCTTCGGGCCGAAGGCTAAGTGCTTCTCGATGAAGGATGATGGTCTCGTTAAGGTCTTGCATGGCCCCAAGCTGCTTGAACCGAGCGCCGAAATCCACTGCGAGGTTGTTCAAGGAGTTGCAGCGATCAGGATGTCCTTCTGGCCAAAGGCTGACCGCTTCTTGGTCGAGGGCAATGGCCTCGTCAAGGTCATGCATGGCCCCAATCTGCTTGTATCGAGCGTAGAGATCACTTGCAAGGACACTCAACTTGAACGAGCTGGGGCGATCCGGGTGTCCTTCTGGCTGAAGGCTAAGCGCCTCTCTGTGGAGGACAATCGCCTCATCGAGGTCGTGAGTTCCTCCAAGCTGCTTGCAACGACCACTGAGATGACTCGCAAGGCAAGTCAATGGGGTAGAGAGTCGCTGGTGATGGGGTGGTGGACAGAGCTCAAGCGCTTCACGATCAAGGTTAATGGCCTCGTCAACGTAGTTGTCTCCGAGTCCCTCCCCTTGCTCAAATTGGTCAAAGAGATCCCCTGCTCGTGAGTGCAGCTGTTCAACTGATATGCTGCTCACTTTGCCGTTCTGCAGTTAGGCGGTAAGATGCATTACCTCGAGAACTCATTCTGGTCGACTCGGGCTGGACCTTCTGCAGCACGCGGTTTGCGAAGGCGTTGGCATGCTGTGCGCATGGTCCTGCCGGGTGTGCTACTAGGGCTGTGGACGATGCACAGCTTCTATCACCAGGAATATACGCTCCTGCTTGCCAGTGGGAAGATTTAACTTTGTTGGAGTATGGCGACCATTCACTAGGCCAAACATAAGCAAACCAAGCTCGGCCTCATGAAGCCGACAAGACTCAGCTCCACATCTGAGTCACCATTGGCAATAACAGCGTAGTATATAAGTCTGGCTCGTACCGTAGGGGATCTAATAATCAGTCGTCGTCCCCGACCCTCACAAGGGCTCTCTTCGTCTGCTCTAAGGTCTACCCGCGCACAATCCTCGCTCTGTAAGAAACTTATAGTCGCTGTTTTCATTAGGCCAAAGCAGCGCATCAAGGCACCAATCCACTCATTATTGTAGACGTTGTCGTCGTCAGCCTCAACATGCCCTACTGTGGCACAGTGACCTCACTGGAGACTTTCTACGCCTGAGAAAAGAAAAGGCCAAACGGCTGAAGTTTGTTGTACGTCCGACGGTCTACTTCAAGTTACTTCGAGTCCGAGAGCTCCATGACACTTGCCCTTTATTAGTTTCAGTCTTGTACGAGATCCTGGAAGGTACCGTCACCCCATCACCCCACCGTGATCGAACGTCGAACATCAAGTTTGAACGGTTGAATTCAAGTTGGAATGAACAACTTTAAGTTGAAAGTGGACATTAGCGTTGAGTAACGGCATACTCTGACGAAAGTGTAAATACTGAAAGGTCGCATAACGTCCGATTTGAAAGGGGTTCCTGTCTCGGGGTCAGGCTGACCAAGGCCCGCAAATCACGTGGTTCAAGAGCACTAACCATGATCTATAGTCCACCCATCCAGCTCATTCGAAAAGGTCCACGACTTTGCGCCTCGAAGATATCACCGCAACCGCCTTGCCTTCGAAACTCAACAACACCCCACCCTTCGTAGCGACCAAGTCGCTCTCCAAAGCACCCCTCGTGACCCCCAACAACCTCTCGATATTCGTCGTCGCCATGTCCATCGCGCGCTCTTCGCTGATCACGCCCTTGGAGTCGATCTGCGCCTGAAACAAAGACGTGTTCAGCATCCGCGTCCTACACACGCCATCGTGGACTCACCCATGCAACGTCCCATCTCAAATTACGCGCCGCCCACCCAGAGAGCTGTGCCGTTTCCTCGACGCCTTGGGGTCCGATACCCACCGTCACTCCATGTGCGAACAACGTCGTCACGAGGCTCCGTTCCCTCACAGGCGTCCCTTCGATACTGTTGCAAAAACGCCATCAGCCCCAACCAGAAACGAGACATGCATCCGAAACGACCCACATCCGGCGACCCTCCCAAGAATACGGGAATGGTCTCGGAGGGGTGACGATTACACCCACGTTCGCAGCCGCGAGCTCAGCCGCCAGGATGTGCGCTTCGCCCGCGCCGACAAAGGTCATCTGGATGGACATCCCAGAGGCCGCTTCGACCTCTTGCTTGAGCTTCAGCAGACTAGCCATGATGTCGGCGTTCTTCACGGTAACAACCAGCGGCAACTCGCCCTGTACACGGTCACGTCACGTTCAGCTGCCAGGTCGAGGCATGAACGCACCCTGGCAACGGCTTCAAACGAGGCGCCTCTTTCGCCCGTGTATGGACCTAGCAGTAGACGACGGAGGGCCGCAATCTGCGTACTCACGCTCGGTCCATTACTTTGGTGTAGGACAGCAACGTGGACGGCAGTAACATCGTCGAGCACAGCTCCGTCTTCCAATTTGTGTTTGGCTGCAAGAGAGAAACAAGTACCCAGACCGCCCAGTAGACCATTCGACAAAGGCGTCGTGACCGCGGTCGACACACCAGCCCGGTAAGCGAGCCTTTGGGAGACGATGAGCATCAGTATCGACGGGCATAGACGGAAAGAAACGGCCTCACAGAGCATCCCGAGTCCAAAACATGAGGCCGTCCACGGCACGCGTGATGCTCCCTTCCCCCAGGACCGCCGGGACGGACCCCTTTAGAGGGTCAAACACAGCACCATCCGAGGAACTCGTCTCCATAGCAATCTCCTGAAGTCCAACCGCGGTCCCCGCCGACACGAGCGCGGGCGCGATCGAACCGCCCTCCATATCAATCACTTTAAGCCCGTCGCCAGCGACGACACCAGCACACTCGCCCATCGCGCCCGCACAGACGATGTGCCCTTGATCCACGAGGACGACACCTTCGTCGTCGACTCCGCGCGTTCGGAAGACGGGGTGAACCCCTGATTCGTCCCTCCGCCACATGCTGGATACATTGCGGAACAGAATACCGCCAGAGGTGATCGGCGTCGGTGCTAGAGGAGGCACTCCGGTAAATTTGACGGCGGCCTCTGCTTCCTTGTCAAAGTTGGGCGTGATTGGAGCAGTCTGGCTGTCTGCCTTCTTCTTTGTGAACGAGGTATTGAGTTGAGGTATGCCGTCGATGAAGACTTGTATTGGTGTAGCACCTAGTGTCAGCGGATGGCTGTCCCAGATGACGAGATCTGAAATGCTCTTTCTAAGAATCGAACTTGAATTACAATTACCAGGGATGACTTTCCTGCATCATATCCTATGGAAAAAGCGAGTCAATCAACAAAAATATAGACTCTTGGGGAAATTATCACGTACCTGCCTTGATGTACCCAAGACGGTAATCCAATCCAAGCAACTCGGCAGCGTTCGTCGTGACAGACGCAAGAGCAGCATCCGCAGGCAGCCCATAGTAGTGAGCTTGCTGTGCTTCGTGCAAGAGCCAGCGAGATTGGATACCAGGGTGGTCACTCTGACGACACCGCCAGGTCAATGTCGCACCCACGATCACCTAAACACGCTTACCTTCATGATGACCTTGATGCCATCGTCGTGCAGAATACGAGGCGCAAACTCTGAATGGCGGTAGGCTTCCCGCTTGTACCTAGCGACCAGTCAGCGCTGAGACCTTAAGGCTGGACGCTCGATGTGATACTACCTCGCAAAGGACGCAAACATCGCCACCGCAGGTGGGTGTTCTATCAGTGCCGTCTCAGTATCAGGTCAGCAAGGCAAAGATTGGGCCCGACCATAGGATCGGTTCAGGACGGCTGGAACGAGGTAGGCTTCGTGGGCATGATGGAACGCAGCCACCGGGAATTGGAACTCATTGGACAACTGTAAATGGTCACTTTT
>JBBPOC010001202.1:0-11042 GCA_038091235.1 Tylopilus rubrobrunneus | reverse complement strand
CAGGTGTGTGATGGTTTGGAGTAGTGAGTTCCACAGCGGTGATGATTTGGAAGACTCTATATGGCATCATAGAAAGTAGGGTAGTCAGACATGTTATGAGGGTGGGTGGGCGGAAGGTGAACCTCATCAAGAAGACAAGGCACACAACACAGTAGCTTGTCTATGAACCTGTCCAGCATCTCAGCCTCAGAAAGACTACACAGAAATATGAAACACTTACATTCGAAGGCTGACCCGTCGCTGCAACGATAGATGATGTAGTGGAGGAAACCGAAAACTTTCTGGAGCGAACGGAAGCCTTATAATCCATTTCGGCATAATTAAACAAAATCAGACAAAAGTTCGCGCGGTCCCGTATGTAGGGAATTGGACGAATGCTGACAAAACCCTCCTCCAATGGAGTCGGGGATTCCACTTGACGACCAATCACCACTGTCGGGCATCGATCGGCGAATTGCAATCGAAACCTAACAATGATCCACTTAGATGAACGACGTATAAAACAGGTTAAATAATCGTACACGAGTAACAAGCAAGATGTAAGGTATTGTAGGGACCACTAACTAGTCATCATTTTAATGCATCTAGATTAAATATGCCGTCGCCACAGATGCAGAATTTAAATAGATCATTCCATATGAGCCGATGAGAAATGAAAACCTGAGCGGGGCGGTGGAGCAACGAGTAGCTAGGGCTGCGTGTCCGGCTGTTGCTCGGCAGCTGTTTGTTCAGACGAGACACCCTGGTCGGCGTCTTTCCTGTACCCTACGATGCCAACCTTCCGCAAAAGAATAGCCGCCAACAGGGATGCTGTGGGATCTATAAATCGACCACACGCTGCGCACGACAGTCAAACATACCGAAAAATGGAAAGGCAGCACTGGTCCATTGGGCAGATCTATAACCTTGGAGTGCTGCCGACGATGGCGCGTTCGTTCCCAGGGCATCCACGACCACGCCGAGCTTGGCAGACTCCGTGTCCACCACACTGTTGAACACGATCGTGGATATCGTAAGTCCAAATGCCGTTCCAAGCTGTTATGTGCGCATCAGCCTCGTTCCGTCGGATCACGTTTTCATACAACCAGAAGGTGATCAGTACTGCTAGGCTTACCTGAGTCATGGTCTGGAATAACCCGCCTGCAAGACTCTGTTCGTGCGGCAATACAATGTTGGCGACAAACAGAGTGCCAGCAGCATATACGAAATCGGCACCAAACACCACCATGATAGTGGATGGGAATTCGAATGCCCAGTAGATAGCCGACGTGTCGATGACCGCGAACAGGACCGAAGCGAATCCCGTGACAAGGGTACCCAACACTTGACAGTATCGACTTTAGCGGCGCGTCAGTGATGCCGATGAAAGTTTTCTCACCAACAAATGCCACTAGCGGCAATTTGGAAACCACCAACCCAACGACAAAGTTGCATAGAAAGCCTGAGACAAACATGGGGATAAGGCGGATCATCGTGCGCACAGGCGTGAGTCCGAGGTAATTCTGGTAGAATAGCTGGAGAGGAGTATGTCATCATCTCTGCGTTATGGCATATCGAGCGTGCGCAAACCTGAACCCAGAAAGTCCAAGACATGAAACCACACCAGGTGAGGAATGCGATCACAAGGATGACCGCCATCCTTCCTTTGGCTCGAGCCCATATGGACAGTTTCATCAGGGGCGGTGCCGTCCAGAATGACTTGGTTTTGTCGGGCCTATCGGCTGACCTTTCCAAATAATACTCCCAAGCTGTAAACATACACAGGAGGGTCAGTCCGACGACGAGACAGGCGATGATGTCTGGTGTGAATCCATGTGTGAATTGTCATCATACGAAATAAGAAGTGGAACATACAAGGGGTTTTCCAGCCTGCATTGGGACCCTGACCGAGAACGAACACGATCAACGCCAAACCACTGGTAACTAGAATTGCGCCTATCCAATCGACCCTGGCGTCAGCCGCAGACGAAATCGTGTCTGGGTCAAATGATATTATGCCACCGAGTACGCATACTGCCGATAAACCCGCGGATAAGAAAAATGGCGCACGCCAGTGCAACCTGAGCAACGTACATGAGTCGTCAATGAGTTCATGTAAAAAAGGTATACGTACTCGCTAAGTTGGGTGAGGACACCTCCGACCATGCTTCCAAAAGCGCCACCGATGGGAGCGCCTGCGGCAAAAGTTGCGAACGCGATGGATCGCGCACGTGAAGGAGGGAATGATTGGGCTAGGATACCCAACTAGAACGAGTAAGAATCACACTGGTCAAAGATTGAAACAACAACGCACAGCTGCTGGAATGGCGGCGGCGGCACCCAATCCCTGGAGACCTCGGAGAATGTCCAACGTAATACCATCTGGTCATAGCGTATAGGTATATGCAACGAAGACAACCTGACTGACTTACTGCTCGAAAATCCCAACCCAATTGAAAACACTGTTTGCCAGAACATGCCAATGACGAAGGCCCTCTTGCGCCCATACAAGTCTGCAAGCCTCCCCAAAAATAATAATAGACATCCCTATGATCTTGTCAGAACACCGGACGAGCAACATGCGAGCGGAGCGTGACACACAGAACTCAACGAATACGCAGATATTAGCCACTGAAGCTGATCTTCTTGAATATCGATCGATTTTCCAATCACTGGGAGAGCGATTGACATGGAAATCGCATTTGACGTCTGCTCTCGAACATCAGTGAAAAAACGCGGCGCGACACATGAGCAGAGACCGACATTGACGAGCATAGCTGCAGTACATGTCGCAACGATAGCAATTGAACGTGCGCGACTGCGCTGGGACAAAGCGTCATGGTCCTTCTCGATTGCGAGCTCCTGCATGTCACGGTCGAACAGACTGTTGGCGACGGTGTCGCTGACGCTGTGCTCGTGTTTCATGGGGACCAAAGTGTTGTTTTACTGATGTCTTCCAGCAACACAAGGCTCAAGCTTGAAATGACGCACGGCCTCCGTGGACTCGTGGTGGTATTATGACCATGTATAGCCATGGCCTTTGAGTACAGGCCCCCGATGACCGTATCAGCGAAGCCAGTCCGAAGGTGGTGGTATCTTGATCCGGAGGGCAACCCATACCACAGGCCGGCTGACCCGACAAAGCCACGCCGGCTGGGGGTCCGTGAGGCCGTACCAACCTCTTTTGCGAAGCATATCGTATCGACTTGGTCTCGTGTGAATGCCAACCACACGGGGTAATGAGGTGATCGGTGACGTTGAGGGCAAAGGCAGAACAGCGTGTGAATGCGGTGAAAAGGCGAAGCGTTTTCTTGTCTCATTCTGTTCGGCACGACTCGGAGTTCACTCCGCTCATACTACAAGTAGTCTGGTGACCAGACCGTCTATGAGACAAGCCGTCGATAGGCCCTGAATCTACGGACGCACCGACAAATGATGGCACTTTTATATCCACCCAAGTCATAGCCTTGCCAATCCGAACGTAGACACTCGTCAAACTCATAATATTGACTGCTGGCATGGACTCGGCGGAGCAGCACTCTATCCATTACGGGTGTGGCCCATTCTGGCCTTCACTTTTTATGCATCGGACCCTGTCGTTGAAACTAGTATTCTGTGTGTGCTCGAAGCATCTGTTCAGGCGAGCGCCTTGAGCGTCACAATGTCATATGACGGTCTTGTCGAGTAACGGGTCGGTTATTTACAATCGTCGTCCCTGGTGAGGAATTATGGTTTGCCCGCTGTTCGGAATGAATAATGGCTTCCGTCCATGGGGCCACTGAGTGGTTCAAGTGTTCGAAGGAGCCGATCAAAAGACGCGTCGCGTCAGGTACGACGCGAGGTATCCACTGCTCAGAATTCTCCGATCGATCGATCGTACCTGCGCGACTCATCGAGCTTCGCCGCCGATGGGCCCTGGCGCAGTCGAAACTCGAAACGCATCCCTGACAGAGCCCTTGCCCGGCGGATGGACTAAAAACGTTATTGACAACCAACGAAAATCGCGCCAGTAGGGAGGTGTTTTGCCGAGGTTGGTCTTCGAGTCGGCCTTCCGCAGTACTGCGCCTGGAGACATATGTGTTTTCGTACACTGCATCATAGCGTACCACTCAGATACGCATCATCTGAGGATCCTCCACTGGAAAAAATCCCGGCATACTATGGCTCTCCCTTAGTATGGCAGTACGTCGTTATGATACCTCCGTGAGGCTCTGCGTCGGCCATGCGCAGAATGCACGATTTCTGATATCAACAGCTTGTTACCAAGATGCTGGCCTAAATGTGATTCGCAAGCTTGGAGTAGTTCAGGGGTAGGTAATGTGATGCATCCATGAGGACGGAGGTGACTCGCCACTGGCACACAAAGTAAACTTATCGAGAGAGCGTATGCTGTGATTGGCGGCAAGATCGCGTAATTGAATTCTTTCTAGAAGCGCAACGTTTGCTAGGTGCCACTACGGTCCACATGGGGCAAACGATGCTATGCCTTCGTGACGACGACGGACATGACTCGCTGCGCGCCAAGAACGTTCGGATCATGAACACGCGGTGGATCATTGTTTGTTACTGATCTCCACGACAAGCTTGACACCACAAACGGTATAGTGTACCTGTGCCAATCCTGAGGCCTGAGTGCCGACGCGAAGTAGGTATATAGAATTTGAAGGACGCTAGCGATCTCGAAGATGGCGGTTTTCGTGTGGGCTGAGAGTCCGTCCGCGGGTGACACTTGGAATATTGATCTATGTTATTCGCGCGCAGTTGCAAGGGGCACGCCTGGACTTGCTGTGGGCGTGAATCTTCACGATCAGAAAGGCCAACATCCGATTAAGACACGTTCGTCGGACCTATTGATCAATTGGGTACGTTCGCTCTCTTCTTGGTCATCACTGTTCCAATCCATCAGGTAGAATACGCAGGGTCATCGATGCTCTGAATGGTATAGGTCACGTTGAACAGGTTCCTCGAGACAAATTTTCCATCTGTCCCATCCCGAGTGAGTGACCCAAAACGATGCATCAGAATGAATGGGCACACTTACTATCTTCATCATTATTCTCCGCGTGCCAAATAGCCTCGTCCATGTCCTTTGTGAAGCCAGTCTGTAAGTGTCGTTTGGCCAAGCGTGTCTTTGCCCGCATGGTGTCGATCTGGATCCACCATCTTTCGTCCATCTGTGCGGCTGCTTCACGCCAAGGGTCAACGTCGAGCATGGTATACAATCCCTCTATGACGACAATGCGATGGGAAGGTTGGATGATGACGGCGTCTGGCGTCGGGTCCTTTCCAGCGCGCGCGTGGTCAAACGAAGGTGCGTAGACGACTGCAGAGAATGATGGGTCGCGCAGGCGAGTGACGAAATCAACGTAGACAGGTGCGCCGAACGTCCAGTGTATCCCACGCCGATCATGTGCATGTTTGGGGTCATCCATGTGTCAAGCTGGGAACGGGTGAGGTGCCAGCCGTCGAGCCCGACGAGGACCGCTTGGGCATCGGATGGCTTGGCTTGAAGGCGTGTGTTAATGACTTGGACGAGACGGCTGGCAAAGGACGTTTTCCCGGATGCAGGTACGCCTGCGATGGCGATCAGGAGACGGGACTGGCTAGGGATGCTGCGAGGAGTTAGCGAGGGTGATTAGCTTTGGATCGAGCGTACTTGCTGGTCGAACCTGTCGACGATGATTCGTCGATGAACCTGGCGCAGTCGACGACAACGTCGTCCATGGACGAGTCCAATGTGGGAAATTCTAGCGCCAAATCCCCGACTGAAGGGAGCCACCGCCAACAAGTACTACATCCGAAAGCTGCCAGAACGCGTCCTTTGTCGTGATCTCGCGCCGAACACAGAGCGAGTCATCACAAAATTTCAAAACGGTTTCAACGACAAGGCAGTTTCCGATGGTAAAGAACGAAGGCCAGAATGGACCACACCCGTAATCGAGAGTGCCGCTCTGCCGAGTGTCTACGTTCGGATGCGATGACCGGGTGGGCATGAATCGCTGTGTCCGTAGATTCGGGGGGAGATGTGACTAGAGTCTGGCAGCCTTGTAAACTTGAAACGTTACGAACGTCAAATGAGACGAGAAAACGCTTCACCCTTTCAAGTTCACCGCTAAGTTCACACGCTGTTCTGCCTTCAAGTTTGTCCTCGTGATCAACATCACTGGTGCGGTCAACTCATTCAAGTTACCTTTGGTTCGCATTCACACGCTAACTAAATTCTCTCCACACGTTCCTTCTCGTGACATAGTCCGTTTGTTAGTGGTACATAGTCTGTTTCCTCCGGACCACTTGCTGCCAAGGTTTCACTCAAAGTTACTGCTGGCACCAATTATTGCCAATGGTCGTATCGTACGGACTATGAACTTTGATCCATATCAGGTACATAGGGGATTCTATTCGAAGACCACAACGCCGCAGTCCGCCTGTCGGACATTCACATCACGGTCCTCAAATGAAGTAAGAACGCTGGTAAGCAGTTGGTCTCTCTTGAGCTTGTCATTCGTTTCAAGATTTGTTTCACTGGGTCATCATAGCGCTAGCTCAACCTCGCATCAGTGAATTTGTCACGATTCGTGCCTTTTTGCTTCTGTTCCAAAGCAGGAGACACGTCTGTGGCGTTGCTTCTTGGTTTTAAAATGTTTTAGGTTGACAGCTCTGGAAGGAATGTTTGATCTATCTAAGGTGAGCACCGCAGTTTGGTTTCATGTTTCAGGGGCCAGGGCCCCGGTGTCGTGTTAGCCGTCCGCTGGGACACCGATGGCGAGCACAGGGGCGCGTCAAATGACATAGACTCACGAAAGGTCGCGTTTATATACAAGACCGTGGGCTTGAACATGAACCCGCGCAGCTAGTCTCATGGCTTCATATTTACCTCCCGTTTTTCCACCGCTACCCCTGTCTTGTTTAGCGTTGCAAAGCATTTCAATTGTGCACTGTCTCGTCGGGCTTGTGGCAACTGTTCTCATCCTGACCTTGGTATACCAGAGGAGTCAGGCAGCGCTCAGCTCAAAGGACGGCATCCCTCTCCCACCTGGGCCCCCTGCCCAGTGGTTCTGGAAAAACGCCCTCCCCGCTGTCAAGTAAGGTTGTTTATAAATTTATACACAATCGGTTCAATCTCTCACTCTCATAGCATCGCGCGTACCCTCGCCGATTGGGTTGCAGAATACGGTCCCGTTGTCGCGTTACGCCAGGGAAGCGAGATCATCATCATCATTGGCCGTGTAGATGTAAGGACGTCCCAGCTCGTCCATCGTATCATTCCCGCTGATCCTCCCCTTTCCATCGCTTCGTTTTGTCTGCTTGTCGGGGGATCGTCCGCTCGGATACGAACAGGCTGCGGATGAGATTATGGAAAAAGAAGGGAGTGCCCTCGTGGACCGTCCTCGATCAATCGCCGTTGGCGAGCTGTTGTACAATGGGTTGTCATTTTTGCTCGTCCGCAGCGGCGAGCGGTTCCGTCGTTTCAGGAAGGCCGCACACACCCATTTGCAACCCAAGGCAGTAAAAGCATATAGAGAGATGCAGCTAGAAAACGCAAGAAACGTCATCACGGACATCCTCGACGACCCCAAGAGACATCGAGCGCACGCACAGAGGTGAGCGCTTCTTGACTTGATGGAAAGGGTGCGCTTGAACCGACACGAAACTCGACAGGTACGCGGCATCGGTTATTCTGCGTTTAGCGTATGGGAACGCTGCGCCCACGTCGAACGACGACGCGGAAGTCGCCCGGATACAGCAAGTGATGACAAACTTTTCACAGGCGATGCGCCCAGGGGCGTATCTCGTGGACCGAATTCCCTTTTTGAAGCATTTCCCGGGGTATGGACGTGAATTGAAAGAGCTGCACAACTATGAGCGCCAGCTCTATAGAGACCAAATGGGTCGCGTCCAATCAGAAATGGTAAGTGCAGATCTACACGCGGTACAAAACTGGGTAATGACGCGCACGAAAAAGGAAACTAGTGGCAGTGGCAAATCGTTCATGAAGATGCTGCTGGAACGCACTCATGAACATGGGCTCTCGGGAGACGAGATGGCGTATCTCGCCGGAAACCTGTACGGTGCTGGATCAGAAACGGTATGTCCACTCGACATGCAGTGTAATGTCAACTCACATGCCATCTCGCAAGACTGCGATTGTCATCACGAATATGATCTTGGCTGCAGCCTGTCATCCAGAGGTGCAGAGACGGGTTCAAGAAGAACTGGGTGAGGTTGTTGGGAAGGATAGAAGTCAGTCCCCGTGTTCTGACTTGCTTGAGGCGCACTAACAGCGTTACGTTACCAGTGCCTAGCTGGGAAGATCTGGAATTCCTCCCTCAGATTTACGCGTTCGTGCTTGAAGCGCTGCGGTGGAGACCTGTTACGCCGATCGGTAAGTGTATTTCAGGGCGGTTAAATCATGAAATTGACCGTACCGTTCGACAGGTTTTGCACATCGTGCGACGCAGGACATCATCTGGGTATGTTCGTAAACAGTCGCTTCAGAGACCTTGGTTAGAATTGACGATATAATGCAGAGGGGTTATTGCATCCCCGCGGGTGCCAGCGTGATCGGATGTCACTGGTAAATATACCGATCAGCCGCTTTCGTTACACGCCTCGATCACGATCCCTCACCTAGGTCTATATCTCAGGACCCCGTCGTCTTTCCAGAGCCCGATAAATTCGACCCTCAGCGATGGCTCAACGACGACGGCAAGATCCGGAAAGACATGTGTTCCTTCCCCTACGGGTACGGCAGACGGTGCGTTGCATCCTACCTATCCACGTCGTTTTCTGAGATCACTCTGTAGGGTATGCCCGGGGCAACACTTTGCCAACAATTCGCTCTACATCAACCTGGCGCTCTTGCTCTGGTCGTTTAGCATCGTTCCGCGGGCAGACAAGCCGATCGACGTCAGTGACTACACGGACAGCGTGATATCGCATGCGGCGCCGTTCGAGGCGGAGTTTGTACCCCGGTTTGAGGAAGAGCGGTTGAGGGAGATGATGGCCGAGGGTGTATCTTGTATTTAGGTAAACTATTGCGTGCGAGACATGGAATTTCCATACAATGATGGATTACATTCGACGACGAAGCGTGACTGTCGGGCCATGAACATGTTAAGACATAAAACAGGTGAAATGATTGTACACGAGTAACAAGCAAGATATAAGGGACCACCAACTAGTCATCATTCTAATGCATTTAGATTAAATGTGACATCGCAACTGATGCAGAATTCAAATAGATCTTCCATACGTGCCGATGAAAAATGAAAAAGAAGGCGGGGCGGACCAATGGGTAGCTAGGGCTGCACGTCCGGCTGTTGCTCGGTAACTGTCTGTTCGAACGGGACACCCTGGTCTGCGTCTTTCCTGTGCCCTACGATTCCGATCTTCCGCAAAAAAATAGCCGCCAACAGGGATACTGTGGATCTGTCAATCAACCACACACTGCGCATGACAGTTAAACATGCCGAAGAATGGAAAGGCAGCAACAATCCGTCGGACGGGTCTATAACCTTGAAGTGCTACCGACGCTGGCGCGTTCGCTCCCAGGGCGTTCACGACCACGCCGCGCGTGGCGGACTGCGTGTCAATGATGGCGAGCAAAGTTTTCTTACCGACAAATGCCACTAGCGGCCACTTGGAAACCACCAACAATTGCACAGAAAGCCTGAGACAAACATGGGAATAAGGCGGATCATCGTGCGCACAGGCGTGAGTCCGAGGTAATTCTGGTAGAATAGCTGTAGAGGAGCATATCACCATGTCTGCGTTATGGCATATCGAGCGTGCGCAAACCTGGACCCAGAGCGTCCAAGACATGAAACCACACCAGGTGAGGAATGCGATCACGAAAATGGCCGCCATCCATCCTTTGGCTCGAGTCCATATGGACAGTTTCATCAGCGGTGGGGCCGTACGACTTGGTCCTATCGACTGACTTCTCCAAATAATACTCTCAAGCTGTGGACATACCCAGGGGGGTCAATCCAACGACGAGATGGGCGGTAATGTCTGGTGTGAATCCATGTGTGAATTGTCATCATACGAAGTAAGGAGTGGAAACCTACAGGGAGTTTTCTAGCCTGCACTGGGACCCTGAACAAGAACGAACAGCACACGGGGAGCATGTGCGATGTTCTGAATGCGTTGTGCAATGACACCCAATGGAACATCATGACCCGGGAGGCTCTCACCAAGATGATTGAGTGAATGAGAGTCCAGGAAGTAGATCACGCGAGGGCTTGTCGGCCGCATACACAGACATGGGCGATCTTTGCAATCCAGCAGCACCAAAGGGACCATAACGGAACCCGAAAATGGGAGATATCGGGCTGAGGAGGCTGATCTGGCCTCCGGCGGGCAAAGGAGCACATGAGATCGTTCCTGGGCATAGTACAGCCGTGTGATCCAGAGCAGGATCACACACGTCGTGGTCGTCGTTGCTGACGCATGGCATGTGTCGTCGGGACATCGTGTTGTCTGAAATTTTTCATCGCCATAGTTGAAACGATGGCCAAGCTACTGTACAAGTCTTGGTGGAGTAGGACAAGGAGTAAAGGAGGGGCCATACGAGGCCGCCTGGGCGAATGGTAGTGGGCAACGTCCGACGGTGGTGTTTGACCAACTCGAAGCGTGCGACAACGATCAACCGCTTCGGACAGGGCTGGATGGCAACTTGAAATACCGATTCCCAGACGATCGATTGAAACGCTTTTCGAATTCAACAAGCTCAGGGTGAACGAAGCATTGGTCCTCGAGGCAAGGGGCAAGTCGAGAAGATGCATGCGCTGAGCGCGGTCCGTTAGGTCACACCCCAATCAGGTGGAGCGCGGAGCCTGGACTCTGGAGATCGCGAATCTTGGCCACATGCTCCGAGGTCAAAGTCCTCGACGAAGCAAACCAATGCATGTCAGTCGTTCGCACGACACAGTGAATGGGATAATGCGGTTCAGATACTTAAGGAAGTCGAGCGTGGAGTCGTTCAACCCTTTTCAAGGCAGCAGGGTCACTCCACTACTTTCACCTTGCGATGGCTCCTCCGTACGCAGTCGTGGGGCTAA
>JBBPOC010001201.1:0-11045 GCA_038091235.1 Tylopilus rubrobrunneus | reverse complement strand
CCTTTAGGTGTGCTGAGTTGTAAGAGCTCACATCGTGGTCGAGGAACCCCACCATTCTGCACGTCTCCAAAGATATGCATTCTGCTGCGCAACCTCGATACATACAGTGAGTACCGCAATAAGGGATAAAAAGTTACAACAACAGGGTATCTTCGTGACAATGCCGTCGGGAGTGGTGTGCGAGGTACGTAAAATCGTCAATTCGGGGCATAATCAAAAATGATAGTGGGGTGGGGGGTGGCGCACGACATGAGACACGAATGTGCAGATGAGTCGATAGTGCGGGACAATGGATGTGTCGGGAATGAGGGAAATGCGTAAACAAGTGAGTATGAGGTTATGCACATTGAAAATATCACTACAGCTAATCCAACAACGGGTTTATCCACAATTAAACCGAGAGAGCAAGCGCATTTTGAGGAAAAGAAGATAAAAAAGAAACGGGTGAGTGGCAGCAGCGCGTGGGTATTGTGGATGCAATGGCTGATGGGGTGAAAACTGTTACAGATGAGTCCGTGATGTGAGCGAAGAGTCCAGGAAGAAGCCAATGGACGCCAGCATGCATTGGTCAGAAGGCTCTAATATCCGTGGTGCGCCGCGAGCATGCTCTCGAAATTGAAGAGCTGCTCAAACGCGTCTTGGTTCTGCGAATCGGAAGGGTGCTGACTCGCTTCTATCACCATAGGATCATAGGGGCCCGGCGTATACCCATGGCTGAATGGACCCGACGATGCCGGTGGCATAATTTCGTCGCCACACCCGGGAAGACCAAGCTCGACTGGCGGAATGGCGTTCATGTCGAATTCGTCGCCTGCAAGCAGTTGACCGTGGCTGCTCCATGCTCCGGCCGTATCCCACGATGGGAAGCCAAGTTGCACGTCCAAAGCTACGCCGCAGAAAGGCCCGGCCTCCATTTGTGAACGGTAAGAGTCACATGGTGCCAGAGGGTACGAGAAGTCAGCTGGCACGCAGTTCACCGGAGAGAATGTGGACGACGCCGGCGACGACGGCCCTGATCCTGAGCTGACCGAAGACGCAGGCGAGTCTAGGTGGGGGACTTGGCCTATCGACACGTCGCTCGGTATCGACAGGGCATGCGGGTTTTCGGGCATTCCGGAATAGAGACCATTGGCCTATCGAAAGCGATCAGAGGACGGTCTACTCGTATCCTTTCAGACCACTTACATTGACACCTGGGAACACCTCGGATGGGGAATATTGCTGCTGGGGCATAGCAGTGCTCGAAGCTACGAAATCGAATTGAGAAGACGAACTTGATCCGTGATCCGGATGCGATGCTCTCCGGTTGATCATCGGTATCATTGATGGTGACGTAGGGTAAGAAGGCATGTAGACCGACGGAATCTGAATGGTCTGACGAGGTGGCGGCGTAGGAGCGGAGGACGAGCGACCGTGGTTCTTGCCGACCACAGGTACACACAGGGGAAGGACGAACGAAATGCTGCTCTCCGAGTCGCCTTCTTCGCCACGCTTCCCCTTCTTTCCCTTTCGATTGCTCCTCTGGGGCCGATAGACATAATTGGGGTACATCTGCTCGTGCTCCTTCTTCTTTTCCTTGGCCAACTCCTCCCAGTAGAGACGCTCTTCGGGAGGGAGAGCCTTCCATTGTTGACTGATCGTTTTGGACAGGTCAGCCTGACGCTGCTTTTTCGCTGGCCCATCGGCTGGGGCTACTTCCTCCTGGGCTGCTTGACGCTCTTCGCAGCATTTTCTGCGGAATAGGATGAATGCGTTCTCGGGGCGCTTGATATAATCTTCGTCGCCCTTCTTAGGTCGGCGTTCGATATCGCTACATACTGACGACTTGCGGCGTTTATGCGACGAAGATGGCGATGCGGGGAACGTGGATAGTGATGTCGTGGATGGCGTCGTAGAGAATATCGATGTGCATGACGATGTGGTGGATGTCGTTTCTGAAGGTGAGACGGGAGAAAGAGTGCGAACGAGCGTGGTCATTGGGGGACTGAGCGTGAGCTTCCGGAGATCTGGCTCAAAGGGAGACGATATGGGAGACGAGTAAGGACTGGTTTCGGTTTGGTTGAAAGGGAAGGTGGCGGCGCGCGGCGTCGGCGAAATGATTGCCAGGGATGGCTGTGGAATGGTGTCCGTGATCACCTCAAGTGCTGTGGAGGTGAGTGGTCAGGCACAGATCAACGGCGACGATGGGACTGATTACAGCGCGATAGGACTTACATTGTTGAGCAAGGGTATCGCGAGTGCGAAGAGCAGGCATAATTGTTCAGGGTCTCAAGGACGAAGAACAAATGACTGCTAGGTGAGCAAACTCGTTCGGGTAAGGGATGATGGGGGGAGGGAAAGGGTTAATGGCACAAGGGTTTGAATAATGAGGTTTCGCTGACGGGAACGAGGTTACTGACTGATGTCGTTGTCACACAGGCGCGATCGCGAAGAACAATAGGGCGAGTGGGGCACGGAAAGCGAAAAACAATACCGACTACTCGTTTTATACGTAGTCTCAAAATGCGGCTCGAAATTGGGTCGAACTTAAACCTTGAGCAAGGGGTAAGATACCTGATTTGGATGAGAAGACCCGGATTGGTGAGACAATGAAGGCGGACGGGAGATGACGCTTATCAAATCGACAGCCGTGCTTTGTCCTATGAGACCAATTTCGTGTCCATTCCGTGTACAAACATTGCGCAAACAATTTTCTTATTGTCTTTTGGCCGTTTTCGCCACCTTCCTCGGCCGGCGAATTCCCAAGGCAGCTTCCCCCCATTTCGCTAAAAATTCCGTATTATTTCCCTCCTCCTTATCTGCAAATTCAGATCGTGACTCGTTAAACTTGACACACGTAATATCTTCCATACTTCCCGCGGCAAGACGGCTGGCCAACCGTGGCAGTCTCCGCCGACGGCCCCGCTAGCTCGGATCGCTCTCCCAGATTTAGTAGCCCCCAGTCTCCTGGTTCCTTCCGAGTTCTGTGTGGGTGGTGCCACCAAAATGTTGCGCAGCTGGCACAGCCATCTTGACCTTCAACTTTCCTCTTTTGGAAGCACCGACCCAACAGTCCGTCTCTGCCCTTCAAACGTGGTCGAGAGAGCAAGGCCACCCCCACTTGCCAGCATCCGTCTGGACCCTCACCCAGTGGCTGTGGAGGCGGTTGGTGTGATTTACCTTTCCAGCCATCCCTCCCTCGGTCACTATCCTGTGTCAACTGGACTCTCCTGTTCTCGATTACTACCGTTCACACATCCGTGCTATGTTTTGCTAGCATGCCATTTCCATCGGATTCATGTCCGACAGCGACCCGGCTCTTCACGCGCCGTACACCCGACTTCCCGTACATGCGCCAACGATATGACCTGCTTCTGTATAGCCCCCAATTGGCACGGGGTTTCAAACTTCCGCCGACGTCATCAGGGGACCCGGGGGAGAGTTGCAAACGCTGCTGTGCATCCATCCGCCGGACTTCACCTGGAGCTCATCTCGCTAATACCTGGAGTGACGCCATAGTTTGCCCCGAATTTTTCCAGCTCCGTCATGCCCGGCAACGCGGGTCTTGAAGCTTGAAGCTTGAGCCTTTACCATCAGAACAATGCACTATAATAATATGATTGGGATGGGGAAAAAAGGCCGATTCCGTGTTAAGGGTGGCGGATGCAACAGGGAAGCTCGCCCGGCCTCGCGCTCTCACTCTTTCACGTGTTGGGCGTCTAGAGCCGCGGACTTTTTTGTTTCTTTTCTCGCTGCATGCTCGTCCCTCGACGTCCCCAAGCAAAAGAAACAGCGATTCGAAGGAACGTGTGGGAGAAACATACTCCTTTGCAGCGACAAGTTCGCGTTGTGTGTCGTAAGCGGCCGCCCGGAGGTGTTGGCCCTGTAAAATTGTCCTTAGATTCTTTGAATGAGAAACGATGTTCCATCCGGGTGCTACGCGCACAGCATATCTACTCCTTTGTGTAGCAACTTCCCCGCAAAAGGCTAATTGGTGTGCGTCATTCCTTAATCGAAGGTACTCGGAGCTAATACTGTCTGGATTGGAACAAGCACACCAGGTTGGTGTGGGTCGCTTCAAAACATATGAATGCATTGGTACGGATCAACGCCAAACATTTCGCCTCGGCTGCAACTGACGCGCTGGTGTGATTGGGGCATTATTTCAGGGACACACCAAAGCCGGAACTTGCTCAACTTGACAAGTTGAATGCCGCACTTCTCTTGCCGTTATACCTCGTTACCCTTGAGTCAGAGTCAGGAAAGGCAACCGATGACGGTGTAACCGGGGAGTTCGCGTCTCATCTCGCAAGCAAGCATGCCAATGTCATCGGAGACAAATGTTTACAAGGCGCGCACGTTGAGATGAAACACGACACGACCGGATATGTCAATGTACAGCCTGCAAGTGCTGTTATCTTCCTATAACCCAAAAGGACATCTGATCAATGCAACAATGTAGAATGAGCTGGTCCTTACGGACAACGACGTCAATGTTCGTCGGCAGTCCGGTACGTGAGCGTTCGCGTGAAAATTTTTGGCAAGATTTTAGTCAGGTTGGGGAACGCCTGAGAGAAATGCCACCCATGGACGTCACACCCCCGACGTGGCTATACCAAGCGACGGTTTTTGAGATTGCAGACTCGCCATACACAAGCGCTGGTACATGAACAATACATGGCTCGGCCTGATCAAGAACTATAGAAATGAGACGGAACAGCGACGACGGTAGTCACGACTGCACTCAGACTTGGCACACGAACCGCCCTATTTTTTGCCAGGGGTGAGACCACTTTGGGAAGGCGTGGGGAGGGAAATCGCTACCTCACCTTGAACGCCGCGCCATGAGGCGCGCTTCGAACTCAAAAACCCATCCACGCATAGCTGGCGCCATCCCGTGATTGAGCGCGATGCGACTTTACAGAAGTATAGTGGTGACGCCCCATCCATCGCACGACGAGCGACGCGGCTGAGTCACGGACTCACGGTGGTGGTGTCCGAATGCGGAAGCGGCACGAGGTGATAGTACGCATCAGTCCGTTCTGGGGCATCGGGATTCCTCGGACGAATGCAACAGAATCAGGTTTTCCTTCGCGAAAAAGCGTGGGGCAAATTGATCGTACGGTTGGAGGAAGGGAAAAGCGGTTTAGCTGCGGGCAAATTCGCAACACGTGGGGTATCGTATCCGGATCTACGGTAACCGGATCATCGTCCCCAAGAGAGAGGCCATAACTCTGCGAGTCATACCTTGTCGCTGGGGCCAGGACGTGGTGACTGAATGTGGAAGCAATGCCCCGCAGTAATGAGCGATCGCGATCAACTCATGCCTACAGAGGAGAGTCAATCGCTTCTCCCGTCCGGTCGGCGATAGCGCGTCTGTTGCGCTTACACACATGCTTTTTTTGGATGCTGAATATCACATTCATGCCTCGTGTCGGCTCTCCCCCTCGTGGGTAGGTGTGACCCAGTATAATGGATGTGAGCCAACGTCGCAGGAGGTAAGATGAGATGGCGACTTCTCAGCTGGGTATTGACTCGAGTGGTCGTCGTTGCACCGTGGCAACCCGAAAGCCCGTGGATTGCGCAATTCTTGGCTAAATTCTGGCCGCTTCTCGACATCGTTTCAAGGCGGGATGAAGTATCGAGTCACTGCTAAGCTGCAAGCGAAATCAAATGTCTAGCACAGAGGTTTTTGAACTTACTAGATGATGACGTCGCAGTTGCACTTGCAAGTATAGAACAACGACCGATCGGACCTAGACAGGTACGTTCCAGGTATTTCACTGCTATAATTATCATACCGTCTTATAATCACACTCACATGGGAAAGGTGATGCGCCTGGGCGTGGAAGATGGGCGGACGTATTGTCAAAACCAGCGAACAATGGGGCCTACTATTCAAGCACGAATCTGGAGGTATGTGAATTATCACCGCGAGGTTGACGGAGTGAATGGCACGATCACGGTTACAATTGAAATTTTCCAACGATCAGCGCGAGAAGATAGGCGATGGGTGCCTGTTTCTGAGTGATGATTATGGGTCAGTGAAAGTCAGTGAGTCAATGGCGTTGCTTAGGTCGGCAGCAGCCGTTCATCTCCCACTGGCACAGAAGTGAAGCGGGATTAAACTCAACTGTGCACGACTCAGGCTCGCTGGATGACGATAATGATATATGAATGCCTTCCCTTGTTATCAACTCAATACCTTACACATGCCACTTTATAGATAACAGATAAGTCCGGCAGACAATGTAGAGATCTGGGCTTGTTTGGGCATTCCGATAGTGCAAGGTTCGAGCCGAACTTTCTGTTCTTTCAAGTCAGTATCTGGAAATTGACTCTGAGGTGTGGCTTCATCAATCAGATGCAGAATGTGGTGGCAAGTAGATTTGACCACAGGAACGTGCTATCTCGACACGTGATATCGATATGAAAGGATCAAATTTGAACGGATCGGCCCACGTCAAAACAGGGCAGCAAGCTCCGAAGTCCGTAAGCAGCCAATGTGCTCGCACTCCAATAGTCGTAGCAGGAGCAAACGGTGGGTGAGGGCTAAGGCGAGTCATCCTTGTGCAAGTAGTAATGATAATGAAATAGCAGCAAGTTCCTAAGACGAATGCATCAGCAATGAACATCGTTTATCCAGCACGGAAACTCAGTCATAACAGAAATGCCGGGTGATGCAACCGTTCCGTGGGTAGAAGCCTTAAAGAGGGAACAATACGGGATTAAGTAGGTTGAAAGGGCTACATGTCCAGATGATTCGGATAATTTGCGCCACATGGAGGAGTGGCCAGCTTGAACGTGACGACACTGTTGCGCCAGTCACTCGTACCAATAACTCCCCCGCCTCCCTGAGTGCGGCATATCCGAGTCCTTGCGGCAGCATGCTCTACTACGTATCCTGCTTCGTAAATATGACTGGTTATGAACGGGGATCCATTAACGCGAAATGGAATAAAGCTTACTTGACTCGGAGGTGACAGCCCATAGAATGCAAGTTAAATGGGTCCATATGCCTTCTGGCCGCGAAGCCACTCATTCGTGTGGTGCGGTCCGTTAGCGTCCCATCGTATGGAGAGCGAAACCAAGGGCTTTTTCATGATCCGGCCGAACATCTTTCCCCAGTTTCCGGGCGCCGTTCAGATGGATGGGTGAAATATGGTGAAATGGGCGGTCGGTAGGTTACTGGACTTACGGGACGGAATGGAGTGCCTTCGGGTCACACTCCGCAGAGCCTAGATTTCCGGGTCAACGAATAAACGGACGTAGGATAGCCGGACAGTTGGCCACCGATTCCGAGAATGTCTGCCTGAAGGAAGATGGTGTTGGTCGCTGACTAAGCTCGCCACCACCTGTGACGATCAAAAATGTTGCTAGTGGTTACAAGGTCCTCGTCTCCTCCCTCCAAATACTTTAGGGTTTGATCTCTTGCTCCTTTTCCTTGCAAAGGCTCTAGAATGCGCCCAGGGCACAGCCCAATAATGGCTCGTCGTTCAAGTTTCCGCCGTGAATGTCAGCCATTCTAGCGGGCCGCGGCTAGGTAGAAATTCGGCTTCCATCCTCGCTAGTTCCCAGCGCCCGACGAAGCAACTGCTAGGTCCCTTACATCGGCATCGATTCTTTTTGCCTGCTGTCACCATCATGTATGACTAGATTCTGAAATGGATCGCAGTTCGAGCGCCACTTTGGAGGCTTGGCGGTGCGTATCCCCGCATCATCCTGTTTGCGCATGAGAAGCTGTCGCCTCACACCCTGCAGTGCCCACTTTGGACGCCACGGAACACGAAGCCTCCAGATACGACAGAAGCGATGGTTGGCCCTGCTTAGTAAGCGAATGGGTCTCAGTTCCGCTGCCTCTGCAACCCGTCCTTGTGAAACAGAGCCCGCTCAACGTTACACGTGTAACGTCAACGACGCTCTTTCGTCACATGGGAGGGACCGCCGCCTTTTTCTACCAATGGCAAATACAGCTCTCCCCTCCTTGATGACGGAGACCCACGTCTTCTTCAGGTTCAGTGATTTCACCGCCTTCACTTGACTGATGTTTATGCCGCCAGTAATCATTTTTTCTCTCACTCGCAAGATCAAAGTGGCGCCGCCTCATCGATTCACATGTTTCACATTTAGCACCCCGAAACATCAATGGACGGAGCTGCAGTTTTAGAAGCGCATGGACGCCAACATCAAATATCTGGGAGGCTGGGTGAAAGAGGTGAAGAGGGTGGTTGCTCTTCCGCGGCATCCGCCTGCTCCCGAGAATGATGTAGCGCATGCCTTCGTCGTTCAGCAGGAGACTTCACCATTGGGCAGCACTCCTTTTCTGCTACATGTCGCTCAGTCAGACATTTTCGCCATACTGCTGGCAATAAGTCACGTCGTAAGTGTTATCGCATGCATTAGAAGCACAGCCCTATGTATTATGACATACCATCTCTCACTTCCTCGGAAATGTCATTTTTCTACCCATGTCAATTTCTCTCAGATGTGACATTGCATCCACGATTCGATTGCTCCCGTCGGGACGAGTCAGACTCAAGTGAAAAAATCCACCAAAATCCGCACCAGGAGCGTAAGTTCAATCGCCATAGGAGTGTTCCATGTGGTCACTGCGATATATGGTAATTTCGGTGACATTTGAGATGATAACGGCCTCGTCGGATCTATATGTCGTCGTACCGTTGTTTGGGTTCGTTACCACCTATTTTGGTCCCACAGACCCCCGTTAACCATATCCGGAACAAGGACATCCAACCGATTCTAACCTAAAGTGGGAAACCCCTCCATCAGGGAAAGAAGTGCCTCCACCACCGGGCGAGCCGAGGAAGAGCCAGAAGAACTTTGCCCCGTCGGGTTTGGAGGTCGCTCGTTACGATACCAATTCCAGAACGAACTGGTGTATATGAACGAGCTTCTCCGCTGGCTTGATGGTTGCCAAGTGAACGGAACGAAGGAATGTCCACCGGCAGGTGACCGATAACCAACGGGTCAGAAGACCTCCACCCGAAAAAGGTCGGCGCGCCGAGCTCCGATGTCAAGAGTCAACTGGGACTCAACACTAAGGGACAAACCTTGGTCTGAAGCGGCGGAGGCATTTGCATTAGTGGCGGTAGAGCTCGAAGCTCCATATCGAAGGCAAATCGCTCAACTTGACCGCCTGTGAACGTCGGGGGCCCTGAAAAGGGTCAGGGTCAGTATGTCAGACGGTCTCAGACCTCCTGGCATGGAGTTACGGCGGCGATTTCATGACTTTGTCTTCGCACAGATGTGCCTCGACAATGAACCTTGGGCATACGCAAGTTGAACGGCAGCACTAAACTTTGAACGTGGAGTCGCGACTCCAGCGGCAGCTCCTTAGGGTTGATTACTTCAGCTGTTATGGCCGAACCCTTGATCAGGGTTAAGGTTAGTAACGTCTTCCACCCACGCTGAAGGAACAGGTACGTCCCACGTCACAGTTTCTGGGTCTTCTGACTAGTTTGCACATAGAAATTATACGGCTCTTCCATGACAAGGAAACGGTGTCGTTCAACTTCGCCTCCATTACGAGATGTTGGAATCATGCAAGCAGACGGCGACCCGAACGCCACCAATTTGCACGGCCTTTCCACACAGGCCTCAAAGAAACTGAGGTTACTCGCTGACCACAGCGTTCGTTCTCCATACTCTGACTTTCTCCATCCGTCCGCGGAGAATGTACGGGCTGTTTATGCGCTTCTTGCTTCGCACACGCCAGGAGGGGCTCCAGTCCACAACGCACCCTTGGCGAGTTCAAATTCTGCAATAACGTGTGGCCATACGCCCAATGTCGTCGATGCGCTTATTGGCACAATACTCTCCCAGAACACCTCGTCTGCCAACAGCTCTGCCGCCAAACGCTCGCTGGACAATGTCTTCGGTCAGGGTGAACCCGGGTTCGAGAAGATGGCCAATGCGGACAGGCAAATGCTAGCAGATGCGATCCGTTCGGGAGGTCTCGCGAATCGCAAAGCAAAGATCATCCAGGAATCATTGGTGGCGGTGAAGAAGAAGCATGGACGCTGTGATCTCCAACATCTTGCAGCGTCGGGCGTGACAGATGAGCATGCCATGCAAGAACTGGTCTCCTTCAATGGTGTCGGACCTAAAACAGCTGCGTGCGTCTTGTCGTTTTGCCTTGGACGGCAGGCGTTCGCGGTGGACACCCATGTGTTCCGTTTGTCGAAGCTGTTGGGATGGGTCCCCAAGACTGCGGACCGCGTTGGAGCACAGGCTCATCTGGAGCTTAAGATCCCACCTGAGCTCAAGTATGGCTTACACGTAATGATGGTCCGTCACGGGCGTGCTTGCCGTGGATGCAGGAAAGATGGAAGAGTGCCATGTCCTCTGAAGAGCTGGCTGAAGGAAGAACGCGTGCGCAGTCCGACGAGGATAGAAGAATCAAAGAAGACGGTCACTTCGACGACCTAAAGTCACTGTAAGCATTGTCAAGTTTCTAATATTTGGTCCTATGTTCAAGGGAGTTTTTAGGCTCCGGTTACGTCGCCTTCTAGCAGAAGGTTCATAGCAAACGCATCTTCCCCATTGTTATCTATGTCAATAAGTTCATTAACGCTTATGCGTATTGGACAGACTGACTCACAATATCCAGGTTTAATTTTCGTCGTACGGAACTTGAGCGATGTGTAGAGCCCTATGGCTGGTTCATTCGACTTCTTGACATGTAATGTTACTTCGGAAACGTTGAACCGCGTCTTTGCAGATTGCACTAAACCACTTTCATCAGCTGACGATGTATGTTATGTGCGGGCGCCATACGGGAAGCCGTAAGTAGTCGACGTCCGACCCCTCGTCCTTGGTATTCAGGGAGCACAATCAAAGCGCTCACGTGTGCGTGAGTCGTATCTTTGACTTCCTCTTTTCTAGAAGAAACAGTGAGATGCATTTCTCATCTCAATGAGATTTACAATCTGGTAAGACATTCGCCGACGATCTCGTCCTTGTCATTCACCGCGACATATGATAGTCCCGGCCACATTCCAAGGATGCGTATGACTGATAAGATTGACGTGAGTTAAACTCCTCAT
>JBBPOC010001200.1:0-11047 GCA_038091235.1 Tylopilus rubrobrunneus | reverse complement strand
ACCCTCGGGATCGCAGATTTTCAGACAGAACGCGTGGCCACCCATGAAGCTGATACCATCAGGATATACCTCTACCGGCACACAGACAGAAACTCACTTTGTCCAGTCACTAACCTGCACGTAGCTGTTGTTGTTGGTGTTCGCCTTCGGAAACGCATTGGAGTACATGAGACCACCAATGGGGTTACCGCGCTAATCCACAAATCAGCACAACTTTGAGGCGGAAGATGATAGACAAACCAAGTCGGCACCGTGGGGGTCAAGCTCTCCTCCATAGTCATTGGGTGCCAAGTTAATCAACTCCTGGTTGATGAAGCCTGCGAACTGGATGTAGTCCGGAGTCCTGATGACTTGCACGCCATATAGAGCACCGGCGGGGATGAGACGAGTGCCATGGCCGGGCTTGGTGCACCAAGCAACTTCCTCGCCCTCGGTATCGCCGATGGTTGAGTTGGGCTTGGGGGGAGCCCACAGACAGAAATCTCGAAGGAAGTCAACCAACAGCGCAACAGCCATAGACCAAGGCGTACCATCTATGTGGCTTACAAGGGACGTTTGGCACATCGAGTTCTGGTTCTGGGTTGTGGAGTTGCAGATATTATACCCGACTTGAGGACCGCGGATGGCCGCGGTGTTGTAGTCGACTTGGTAAGGCTATGGAGACCGCTGAGTGAGTACGAAAGAGAGCGAGAGGGAAGATGTTGAACATACGATTCCACTTGGATATGCATAGTGTTTGCTGTAAAGAGGAGTCGGGTCAGCGGGGTCGGGCTGAGCGAGTACGGCCGAGGTGGCGGCGAAGACCAGTAGTGCAGAAAGAGCGGAACGGGACATTCTATTATTTATAGCGGGATAAATTTAGACCGAGGGAAGTGTCAGGATGAAAGCATCTAGATATGCAGGTGGGAAAGTTGAAATAGCGCTCGGCTAACCACATTCGGCATTTGCCAACGACTGCGCACGGACCATAACACGTGATCCCGACAGTAGACACCTGGCGTTGCGCAGTGCGCTTGGAAGCTGGGAAGCCCTCTTTTCTCAAGTATGTGTTCCACTGGCTGTAGATGAAAAAGATAGCATCCCCAGGAGCCCAGGGCTTTCGCGCACAATCGACCAAGATGTAACGACCGAGTGGCAATGACGATTGAGTCCGGCAGCGGGTGCGACTGTTGACAACGAGTCGACGACCGCCATATCTTCTATATATCAATGATTCAGATCGTCACGGCGGTCAATGTAGGTAGCGTCGCTCAGCGCTCACCGGTCACCATCATGATTGGCACTTTTTTCTCTGCCTGCCAAAATTGGAAGGTGCTCCTATCCCGAATGACGACAATGTATGACGAATGGCAAGTTGCGTCCCCTTTATATAAACGCAAGCTGACCGGGACCCCTTAGTACTCAACCAACATGGACAAGTCCTCTTCTGTCATCGCAGCCCTTGACGCTGGAAAGCTTCCCAGCCAACGTCAACTCAATGATATCATTGACTGGCTTCTTGTCAACATCATCCCGTTCGACTCGCCCGAGCTCGACAAGCTCACTCGACCGGGTGGTTCCATGGCCCGAAGCCTCGCAGATGTGCTCGACGCATACAAACAACTAGGCGCTAACAAAAACTGTAGATCTTTTAGCCTCGTCTCCTCTCTCTGGCTCACCGTGCAACGCAGATGACAATCTGGTTCAAGACACCCTATGGCATCTGTCCGAGGGTGACCTTTCTTCCACTTACATCGAAGGTGTCGATGTCGAGGAGGCGTCTGCCGATATGAACGCCCTCCGCTCCGCGCTGAGAGTTCTTCTCAAGACCTTGTGGGCGAACATTAGCGGGGAGGGAAGTCAGCTCCTCAGCGACTTTACTTCATTTTTGCGACTCGGCTTGGCTGCTTTCGCAGAGGCGCTTGAGGCTCAGGGAGCTTACACGAAGGAGAGCCTCAGAGACTCCCAGAGCGAAGGGTACCGTGAGGAGAGAGACCCCCAAATCTCCTTTGAGCGGTCCATGGAAAAAGTCAAAGACGTCGGTTCGCAGGCCATCGGAGTCGGTCAATCGATCAAGGCCACAGCGGAGGATAGTGCTTCGAGGATGCCCTCGCGTCTCACTGAGGCTTTCCGTCAGGTAGGGCAAAGCTCTTTTGTCTTATTTTAAGCTTGACGCAGGCAACAGATTTGCGATCGTGTTCAGAGCGACGAGGCATATAAGCGTGCCTTGTCCACTCTCTTCAATATCGCTTCCAAGTGGTTGAATCGGACATTCGATGCTGCCGCTACCGCTGGCGAAGCAGCGTCGTTCGACAACTTCATCCGTGACCCTACCGAAGAGAAGCATATGCACCATGCCCTTGTCAACATCCGCACGCTGCTTGAGCGACTTGTGGGCAGCAAATGCCTCGACCACTTATTCGCCACACTCCGTGCATGTGCTCTCGACATTAGGCAGGACGCGGATCTCAAAACGTGGTTCGATGATCTCATTCTTCACGTGCGCAACGGTTTCGAGGTTGCAGGTTATGCTCGCACTCAGGAAGCACAAACCAAGCACGAGCAACTTCGACGTCGCTGGGGCGAGCTCCTCAACATCAATTCAGATGCTGCGAAGAAGTGGAAGGCGGATCTGGAAGTACTGCGCCGCGAACTTCGCGAGTTCGAGCAGGCATTTGTCAATGATGCCGACTTGCACCGCGTCAAGGACGCACACGCTCTGTTCGCGCAGGTGGCGGAGAAGAACGTTGTTGCTGGCGGGGGGCTGGGTTTGTATAATGCGTTGGAGCAATCTTCTTGGTTTTGGCAAGATCTGTTCAACGTATACACACAGCGCGTCCTGGCAGTGATGAAGAACATCCCCATACCTAGGTAAGCTTGACGGAGGTTATTGAATTGCGTGGATTGACTGGTTATAGGGTCGAATTTGTTGATCGCGAGGTCGAGTTCGTTCTTGAGAATCTCGACATTTCGTCTCTCCACCTTCTTCCGGGGCATGCATATATGCGCAACATCACCGATATCGAAATTACGGCTCCTGGCGAGAGTGCTTCGGTGAAAACTGCGTTCGGGACGCTCACCCACATCCGCCTCCAAGCCATCCAACTCTCCCTCCAAGACGTGTCCTTCTTCTATAAGGACAAACAGTCCACTGTTGGCCCGAGCGACCTCACCGGCATCATGCAGTTTGATCTTCCTACACAGGGCCTCGATATCGACTTCAAGTTCAGGTTGATCCCGAATACGGACCATGGCCTGGCCGAACGCGAGCAATGCAAGCGCTTCTTCAAGGTGGAGCAAGCAAGCGTCAAGTTGTCGGACGAAATCAAATTCAACATCAAGGAAAGCAACCACCGGGTTATCGCGTCAGTGTTTAAGCCGGTGCTCGTGAACCGCTTCCGGGATGCGATTGAGCGAACGCTTGAAGAACACATTAAGGGTGCCTTTGACTTTGCAGATGCCATTGCTTTCGACATCTCGAAACGTTCAGAAGTGTTCGCAGATACAGGTCTTAGCCCGGCTGCATCGTTTTCCGCGGCTATCTGGAGCGAAATTGGTCACCTCAGGAAGCTCAAGGGTGGTGTGCTGAGCGGATGGAAGCCGACCGGCACCGGCATCATCAAAGAAGGCAGAGAGGGTGAGCCTGCCATCGCCTTGGGCGCTGAGCCCCAGATCCTTCCTGGGGAAAAGCATGGTCCGCTTGGGTATAATTCTCAGCCGTTGGCGGAGAGGATTCCCGATATCGACGTGTCCGCGGAATCGAAGACCGTCGCAGGACGTATCAAGGATGCGGGCCACGAAGCGGTACAGCAGGTGCAGACGTTCAGGGAAACCGTGCAGAAGAAGACAGCGGAAGAGCAGAAGCGTTCGGGCTGGGAGAGCATGGCTTTTGATGTCGTATGAAAGTTTTACATTTTTCGCGTTTCTCTTTGGTCGATCGCACAACTCAACGAGTAAATGAAGATGAGCGAACTTGCAATGTCAATGTCATGGGGTTTTGTTACATAACGCATTGATCAAATGCCATCGGCCGAGGTGGAATCCTGAACTCAGTGCTCGCCGATAAACGTTTAAACATTGAAATACGTTCTCCGTTGTCATTGCCAGTGCGCTGACTCGGAGCGTAGTGATGCAGAAGCCGGCCAAACGACGACATCATTGTACTGGTTTCTTTGACTGCTGTTTTGATCACCCTTGGGACTGAACATGTTGAGCATCATCTCAGAGGGCCAATCTGCCAGAAGCACCTGTAAACGCAGTCGGCAAAGTAGGTCAGGCTGAGAGTGTTATCCCCACATGTATCTGTCAATGACAAGAGTGACCTGCTGCAGTGATAGGTTAGTGGTTGGAGAGAAATCTGCAGTAGGAAAGACGAACAGAAAGAACACCAACCAACCTTGAAATATGAAACTCGGTCTGCGTGGGGATGTCCACGGATATACTCGGTTTCCACCGGTACCCCCCCCGGCAGTGGCACCCCAACCGTGACAGAATATCTTGGCAGCGTCAGATTCGACAGACGGACGTCTTGGTTCATAAAACTGAGGTGATTTCTCCTTTGAACATGTTGAAAAAGGGTGCTGCTGAAAACCGCGTCAATGAGCGCCAGGATAATCATGGTCTACCGTCACGGTGACCGGAAGAATATATGCATGGGTAGGGCTAAGCTTGATGCTTGAAGTACTAGTTAATTCAGATGAGTGTATGAAGCCTTGCTAGTGAACTCTGAGTCCCGGCGTGCTCCTCGGAGGACGACGTACTGCTCAGGCTGGGCGGACTCGTGTATGATTTCGCAATGCCGCTGGCACGCCAAGCGTTTCAGTGCTCCACCTGATCACGGCGGTTGTCACTCCACATCAATGGGCAAGTTTCTTCCCTCGACATAGTCACATATAAGGCTTTATGGGCGTTCAAGGATACCCCTAAAGTATCCAAGCAGCGAACAAGTATGCTCCATCATGATGTGACCCACGTTCACTGGCAAGGATAGAGCCTCAGGCTTGGCAGCCAGGTTTGGGATCTAATTCCCCTCTGCCCCGGAACCCCTCTTGATGGGCTTGGACTTCTCGTTCAGTGAGCGGCGTTTTCATTTATTGATGATCGATGGACCTGACCTTACAACTGCCAGGGAAACCAACGACTCGGCGAGTCGGATGTATCCCCGTGGTGCCTTGGGAAAACGGACATCACTGGCAATAAAGCTGGTATACTTAGACTGTATTGACATCATATGATCACCCCGCCGCGTTGCTCAGTCCAAGGGATTCCCAAGCTGTCAGATTTTCTGATTGAATCGAATTGAAAAGCTAAATTCTTCATCTCCTCTCTATGCACGCCCAACTGATTAAACCAGCACAGCATGTTGTGTATATGCCCTCCACAGCCAATCATCGATCGTCCGGTTGCTGTTACGCGTCGCTATCTCGCAGTCGAGCACAGCCGTAAGAAATGGGGGGCATCACAGCATGGCGAACTCCTTGTTCTGAGTTTCCTTCAATAGATGGTCGTCCTCTACCTTCTACCACCACCCTACGCCTTGATTTCGAGTCGTGCTCGATGTCGGACATAGAGTTGATCCCCATCCAAAATCGAGAAGCGCCCCGTCGTGGTTCCCCTCCTTTGATCCCTGATACTAAACACCATCTATACTCACCTTCAAGCAAGGATGATGCTTCCGAAGACGTGGATGACATTAAGGCGACTCCATCATCTAGTGTCCCCTTACTGTCCCTGAAGACTAGTCAAGGGGATCGCGGGTCCCGATTGACCACCATGTGGCAATGGGCATTGGTGTTCCTCGTACCCGCCATCACCATTGCTTATCTGGCCTTCTGTTATGTGGTTCACTATCGAGTGGTACCAGCCAGCGTGCCCGGGCTTTCCGCTAGCACGGTGACACAATTTCTCAGTAAGCAGTCGATCCTTGTGTTGAACGGATGCTGAATAAGAATGACTAGCCAATGTTGGATCTGTGATGACTACTGTCAACATCATAATCATCAGTATCGCTCTATTCCCGTTGAAGGGGCTTCTGTACGAGCTCAAGGTGAGTGTGTATCAATTCATAAGCAATCATATCATTGAACGATCTTAGTCCGAGGAATTTTTCCGTCTCCTTTCTGCTCGAAGGAATAGTCGCGGCGTCCGATTGAATACAGTCAACGGAATTTCCAACTCATCTTATGGCGTGATGGAATCGATCACGGTAGTTGCGAATCAGAATTGTTCGCTATACTATGTCATGGCCTTTGTCGCAGCGCTGTGTGTTTGGGCAGTTTCCACACTGGCTCCTGCCGCGCGTCAGTAGATTCCTTGCAGTTATGGATTATCACTGACCCTCATCCCACCGTTTAGTGAGTATCCAGTCTGTTCTTATTGATGGCACTACCCTGGCATTCTCTGTCGGGGCTATTCCACGACAGAGCTCGCTCTCCTTGTACCAGTAAGAGACTGTAAAAAGTTTACGCCCGTGGGCACGTCGTCTTACTATGTTCACAGGCCTGTACCGAGCGGACAAACCATATTGGAAAGCATATTCTCCCCCGCACCCGGGTATTCCGCAACGATTGCTTGGGCGGAGCGAATGATCGGTCTCTCGTATTCCGTTTCAGTTTTGAACGACTCACAGGGAGAATACGCCGGCTTTGTTGTCCCCACGCCTAACTTGCTCAACCCCACAGTGAGCGCACGGTATTTGACGGACGTCGTCGGCGTCAATCCTTACTGCACATGGGCCAATCCAGTGAATCTCACCACAGCCTCACTCAATATCACCATGAATAGTACCCTCGTCCCTAAAGTTGCCGTCTCGGTGCACTTAGAAGATGTCGATCTCAAAGTATCTGTCTTGAGTGCTTACTTCCGTACGTACACCCGCATTTGTGGGATGACTCTGGTATTCACATTGGGTGATACAGCGGTGTACGATTCAACCTTCGTAACCAGGATCAATGTATATGACCCAACAGCGTATGTCTTCAACTACACAACGGGCAGCTTACCGACAGATGGTGCTATGGTCATGTCGGTCATTCAGTGTGCCTCCTCAAATTGTACATCACAGGCTATCAACATTGTCTCCCTTTTCTTCAACTTCACCAATGTTCCTTCAATGAAATTCAGCTCTATCGGTGCCGACTATGAAATCGGTTTCCTGGTTTGCAAGCCGAATATCACCATCGAGACACGAGAGGTCCGTACGACTGGGTCAATGACGCTACAAGTTCAGCCACTCGCCAAAGGAGCATCGCCGTACCCAAGACAAGGAAATCTGGATTGGACTCAGACATCGTTGCTCCTTTCGTATTCGATGTCCGCCCTGTCGACAGATTCGGGGCCGCGTGCCTTGGCATTTACTGGTCTCGGTTCTCAAACGCAAGTTGATTTCCTGTTCGGAAGTGCGCAGAGGGAGAGCATCCCGAATGGTTCGGTTATGGTCAATGAGAATACGACCATGACTCTTCAGCCTGTCTCGACGGACCAGCTGGAAGTAGGGTATACACGGCTAGTGGAAGCATCGATGAAGCGTAAGCAATCTCTTGTCCTTTGATCTGCAAGTGCATGACGTCACCTCGTTTCCAGCATATGTTTCCGGATCACTTGGTGTCGCATACGTGCCGGGCCGCGTAGCCAATGTTCAACAAATTTTCGTGTCTTCCCTGCCGCACGTCATCGCTTCGATGGTGCTGTTCTTCCTCTTGTTCGTGATGGCCATTGTCGCGTACTTTAGACCCGGGAAAGGGGATCAGTTCAACCTCACAAACGTCGCCGTGGCCTTGGCGGATTCTGAACTCCCAGAGATGGCCAAGAGAGCAAAAGTGGATATGGCGACCGTGGCGGGCGGGGAACCAGCACGAGGGGGCGGAAAGTGGCGGGGTAGCAACCTTGGGCAGGAGCTCGCTGGGAGACTTGGAAACTGGAAGGTTTCCCTGCAGCCGCCAGCCAAGTCTGATGCGGTTGAAACGCTACATATTTCACGAGAATGAGGGGCCTCGCTGAGTGACTGAGTGCGACATAAGTTAATATGCCTGCGTCCTGGCCGTTATCCTTAACAATAAGATAAATGGATGTACATGTATGTATGCTATTGGTCCAAGATATGTTCAAATTGGTTGCGAAAATCAAAGAGCGCGACTGATCGATCTCCCAATGTTATTTGACTTTCGTCACACACTGGTGCACAAACCTTGCACTTCGAGCTTTGCTAAACCATGAACTCTCTGAGGAGATCCATTATTTTGAAAGCTCAGGTGCTTGGTATTTGGCCATATCAACTTCCTCCGCGATTATGACCATTTCGTCGTGATATCGTCGATCGAGTTCGCCGTGGTCACCATATTCAGCGAGTAAGGAGTCCAATATGTGAATCTTGGCGGCACTCGGGAGATAAGATTCGATCATGCATATCGGTAGGGTTACCAGGACGGCAGGCGGGAATCTTTCGGCAAGACTTTCCCCAAAGTACAAATACAAAAACGTGTGTGCATGATTGATTGTGATGATCCCAAACCTTTCATTCTCTGGCCTCACTCGGCCTCGCCACAATGTCTGCGCGAACGTAATTGTTATAAATCTCTTCCGAGGTCAATAACGTGTCGGTACTTGTGCTAGTTGGATACAAGAACGCCGATAGTGGCTGGAATAGGCAGGCCTCATTCAAGTTAACAACAACGTCGAGAGTCTGGCATCTTACCTCATGAAACTCGAGGAACGCAGCGGCTGCGCCAAAAAATAGAATCAGGGACCCCTTACTTTCGGTATCACAAGGTAAACCTACACTGTGGAACGTAACCATCGCCCTGGAGCCCCGTGCCGCCATGGATCTTCTTTCTGTACCCCTTGGTGTCCACGTGGTTGTTCGTGTAAAACATTAGCCCTGCCTCTGCAAAAATGGCGCTGTGTGAGAACCTGCCAAAAATACGGTATTGTGAAATGTGCAGACTTACGGTTTGAATCAAACTCCACGGCAAGCCCGGACTTATCTGAAGAGAGCTTCAACACAGGATCGTTTCGAATGGTTAGTATGTCATTGACAAGATTGAGTGTGTCTGAGAACTCGGCAATGGAAATTCGGTGAGGAGAGGCGAGCTTAAGGTCGGATCGAGGGCTCAGCAGATAGTAGTCGTCTTACACGTACATTGCATGAGTCCCCACGGTCTCGAAACGACATGATAAACGCACCGTAGCCAGTGATAGGAAAAAGGTCACCAATACGTTTGTTGTCATGAATGTGTGCGCCGCTGCTGTTATCAGCCTCTGCCACGGAAATGTATTGTCCAGTGGGCAAGGAGTTGGGTTGGAGCTCAGCGACATGGCTTGCCTGACAAGATAGATACGGAAACTTGTTAGTATTGAGGCCACAGCATAGACAGTCAAAGAGGTTACCTTGATAGTCAGATCATGATTCATGACTTGGAGCGCTTCTTCACGAACCTGCAGGCTGGCGTCGAGATTAAAACCCCAGTGCTGATAGGGGTGAATACACGAGCATGTGCCAGCTCACTATTGGACATACCTGTGTCAGGTTGATTGGCGTCACTTTCTTTTGGCCTTCCGGCAGGTTGATGAGCTTCGCACGATAGACGATGACAATGCCCCCAAGCTCGTGCTGTGAGACGGTCGAAAGGTCCAGTTTCACGGGTGGTACAAGTACGATGAGCGTCTCCAAATACAACGTGCCGCTGTACCCCTGATCACCGTCAGCGGACGTCAAGGCGAAGATGGCTGCGCTCGCATCCGTCCTCGTCGTGAGGGACTTGACTTCCGCCTTAGTAAAGAGCGATGCGTCCTCCAACCGTGCGAGCTTCTTCCAAACACCGGAGTCAAACCCTTCAGGGCCACCGTGGAGAGACACTTTAGGGTTTTCTGCGTAGCATACCAGAGTGTCACGGTGGGATGCTCAGGCTAACAAGAGAATCGGAACGTACCGTTCGCCAGCGCTTCAAAGGTGGACCTGACGCCATCCCTTCCTACAACGTGTTTTCCAACAGGGACCCTGTTGGCGTATCTCCCGATAATGGTGTTTGTGTACTTGACATCACGGTGGTTCCTGGGATCTTCCGGTCCAATCACGATATCGTGTGTCTGGAGTGAAACGTTCAAATGACGGCAGTAGCCTCCCTACTCCTAAACATACCTTTCCGTCGACCTGGACAATAACCCTATGGATAGTGAGGCCATGGGGAAGGACCTACATTGACGGTACCGTGACTGTTCAAATGAATACGACTATATTCAACTTCAGCTCTGCTTACCTCGATCGCCAGCGTTGGCGCGAGCGAACCTGGGAGGGAGAGCAATACAGGAGCGAATGAGTCAGCCATGGTGGTGGACTTGCTCCTTTGCCAACTTGTACGTACCCGATTGAGAACTTTCCCTACTCCAAGCTTTGTGGTCACGAGACCGTTATCTTATCTTATCTCGTAAACAACTAAGTTATACAGCGCGACAATATGCATATTTACTCATTCTGTAAACTTGTATACTGTGACATAGAGCGTTTAGGCTTGCGGGGAAAAGAAAGATATTTGCGGATTGACGCACCACATACTCCACTGCTTGGCTGCGTTGCAAAAATAACCTCTTGCAATGCTTCTCCTTCAAGATCTCGATACGGACCATATTTTGCTTTGATATTGGCAATGAATGCATCGACTTCAGCTTCATCTACCAAGGACACGGTGCACCCTCCCCATCCTGCTCCTGCGGCGTGTCACTTCATCTGCTAATGGGAGAAATGTTGCGACTATACCTGTGACACGGCTCCCGTAGGCCCCTGCTGCGAGGGCGAGCTGGGTCAGCTCGTCCACTTCTGAGCACGTGCATTCATAGAGCTTCGAACAGCTCTCTTGAGATTTGTTCATTAGCTTTCCAAGAGCCTCAAACACAGAGGTGTCTTGATTAACAGCAGGGAGACATTCTGCTGCCAGACAAACGTCGCGAAACTGGAGTACACGCAACGCTTCAGAATAGCAGTGCTTGGCTCGCTTGTACAGTTGGAAATATGTGGTCTCGACTTCAAGCAGTCGACATTAACATCACAGATGAAAGCCAAAAAAAATCCACTGAC
>JBBPOC010001199.1:0-11051 GCA_038091235.1 Tylopilus rubrobrunneus | reverse complement strand
ACCTTAAATACAGCACCCTTGCCGAGCTTAGGAGAGCGACATTTTCCAGTGCCACTCACCCAACATGATCTCCACCGACAGATCTGCCTTGAGTGAAGACGGTCGACAAGTTCCCCGGATCCATAGCCCCGAGTCTCCGCCAGCTTTCACAGAGCCATCGAACATGGTCAGTAGCTGGTCACTTAACTTCAATGCCCATGTCTGAGTACCACTAACGTTGTGTACCACCACTTTCCATCTGGCGGATCGTTAGTCAACGAGCCACTCGCTATACTTACCTTACTCCTTACTTCACAGGCATCAAGATTACAATGAACGGCGCGGTCGAGAGCTGATTCCATAGCATGGCGGTCCTACTCCCAATGTCACCGCCTCATATCCAAGGGGAGCAAGCGCATGGATCGTCAATGATTTGACGTTCGTCCTGCTCACTGTGTACCTCGCTTCACGGCCCAACTGTGAGTGTCACTCGCCACCCACCGCGACCAACATGGTCCGTTAGATAGACGGTCGGTACGTGAAGAACCCAGAAAGCCGCTACACCGCCCTATAGCCAGCAGAAGTACGGCATAGTTGAGCCGAACAGTCGACTTCGCGGTTTAGCTCTGGGTGCCACTCGCTATGGCCACCGCCCTCTGTTAGATGGAGAGCAAGTGAACAGTGAACTGAAAAACCTAGATAACCGGCACACCTTCAAGGTTAAGACGGGGACAGGTGATGATACAGAAAGTCGGGACGCTCACCGCGCTTCTGTCCTCGCGGATGTCTGGAAAGCACAATATAGCCAAGGGCTGGTGATGTCCACGGTTCATGATGAGACCACTCACATGGTGTGCGCGCAGCAGATAGCCAGTCACCCCACAGATCACGCCCGAAACAGAGTTTAACTGGCGTTGCATACACAAGCGCCACCACGAAGTAGGATTAACAGTTGGTGATGGCTGGATACACACCTCCCTCCCACCCCAAGGTAAGCTGTCAACTTGTCATTTTCCTGCCCATCAAAGAGTGAGTGGCTCTCAGTCCGCAAGGTAAGCACCGACTCTGACTCATATGTTGGCATCCAAGACATGTCGTTGTATGGCGACGACGGGTAGTACCGTCTTCCCTTGACACGTGTCCCCACTGACGGTGGATGTGTCAAGCTTCACCTCGTCGGTGGACAATTGAGGTGTTGAAACGTTGTTGTTCTTCAGAACAAAGCTATTGAAGAGAGTTGCATAAACAATGGAGATGAGTCGAGTGATGGATTGCGTTTCGATATAGCAATCGGTGGGTCCATGTGGGTCCAAAAGATACCATCAAAGGAAAGTAAAAGAGAGAATTTCTTCCCAAGTCGGGTAATTTTCTTTGATTGCGATTTTTGTCACGGCATGACTCTGTCACACTTCCCAAGTGTACCGGACCACCGCATTTTCGGTTTATAAGACTTCCTTGGTCCAGATGGCACTCTCCAGACAACCCCTCCTCCTCCTCCTTTTTCATCATGCCCTCTAACTCTCCTCGCCGATCCAACGCGGAAAACACACCTCCTAAGCTTGCGACCGCAAAGTCCAAGGTTCGAGGTGGTATCCAGGGCTCTGCGCGTCGCCGCCGTGCTCGATCCACGGGTGGTCCCAGCCACCCTCGATATGCCGTTAAGCAAGCCAAGCACAAGAGCACCACTAGAGATCAAAACTCCCTCGTGAACGTCCAACTCCCCCCCTCCCCTGAGGTGGAGGTGTCCGACCCAGCGACTCCAGTCTCGACGATCCCGGTCTCCCTCCCGCGATATCTATCTCGTCCGTCTTTCCGCGAAATCGCCAAAGAGACGATCACCTCCGTTGCGCCTGAACTGGCCGATACGCATTTGAATTACATCCGTGAAGGCTTGCAATGCCTTGGGCCTGAGTAAGTCCATCCTGATCACCGCAATAACATCAGATGCTCATTTTCCACCATAGTATGCTCAAAGTGCTTGCAGGCGTCAAAGCCGAGCACAGCTCAAACGTGCTTCCTACGGAGCTCGACGTGGTCGTCCACGATCTCACCTCGGACATGCCCACGCACATGCTCGCGGTCTACGCGCGTCACGTTCCCCCCGCGGCCAAGCGTCGGGTAACTCTGTTCCCCATTCATAACATTATCCTCGCGACGCACTGTGCCAACCTCCCCCTCCTCCCCACATCCAACGTCGCTCGCCCAGACGTTGCCGGATCCACCGTCTCACTCCCCGTGGTGCCGCTCTGCATCCCCGCGCCGGACGTCTTCCCTCATCTGTCCACGTTCCTCTACACCAAGCGCGTCGACCACCTGCTCACCTCCCTCATGCCGTGCCCCGTCCCTCACCCGCTCTATCGCGACGACCCCACGAGCGATGGAGTGCTCAGGCTGCTCCAGCAGTACGTGGCCAAACTCGCGGCGACCCACAGCCCACAGACGCTCCTCACCCACGCGATGGCCGTCAACGGTCTGTGGCGCAACGCGTGCGCGCTGGGCATCGACGACGAGAAGCTCTGGTGCGCACTCGACGTTGCGTGGGAGGTCCTCATCACCGCGCTCTCCATCTCGGCTGGCAAGCGGGCCTGACGGCGCGTTTCTCACACTTGGTGTTCACGGACCTTTCTTTCTCCTTTCCAACACACTCCGTCCTAATCGCATCGTATGTCAAGTGTATGATTCATGTTTCTATTTCCATCGCCATAGTCCATCTCCCCTGCAATCATCACACTATTGTCCTATACACGCTGTCATTATTGATATATATACGCAATACTATGAATACGTTGTACTGTTTGTCGTATGGTCCGATGAAGCAAGTTATCCGAGCCTCTCCAGGAAAAATCACCCGCGCTGCGGATCGACGATACTATACAAGTATATGAGTGGTGTCCGTCCGGGGCAAGAATTCAGTACGCGTCAGATAAAAAGTACAATGACTGTCAGAAATACGTTTCCCACTCCTCGATTCGCCAATCTAATATCCCAGCCACCGATCACCATGCATTCAACACCTGCATGCCATGCGCCGACTCGGATCACTTGCCGCCCCTTGTGAGCCGGTCAAAAACCTTCTGTAAAACCAAAGCAAACGGGGCATTTATTAATCACGCGAAAACGCGAGAGATATATAACGAAACGAGGAGAGCGAGGGAGAAAAATCCCAGATAAAGGGAACAGCAGCACCAGCTCTCTAGGAACACAGCAAAACCATCCGGTGCAAGAAAGGAAAGAGTGTCGTTCAGGCCGGGGAACGGCCGTTATACGGCGCGAAGAAATCAAGTACGCTTAGCCGCCGCGCTTACCTTTGCACTGGCGGCCAAACCCACTGCTGCCGGCTTCTCGGTAACCTCCTTGCTCTCCTTAACAGTCTCCGTGGGAGCGATCGGGGGAACGTGGTCGGATGGCGGTCCACGGCCAGTTACTGTAGGTTGAGTGACGGGTGCGTCCTGTGTGCCAGACCGCTCGGTGTGTTCGGAACCCGCAACGGGGCTCTGGTCGGGGAAATCTGCATTGTGGTGGTGGAGAACATCCGCATATTCCAGACTCTCCTTCTCTGATTCCTGTTTGAATTGGAACACGTCCTCGTTGAGTTGGCGGTGCTCCGGTGTGAGGTGATTGGCCATCATCGACATGCGTTTCATCGCCATCATGCTGAAAACGGCTTTGCGGACTGTGCGGATTGGTAGAATCAATGCACACTCTGGCTCTGCAGAACGGGAACGAAACGTACACGTCCTCCTTGCATTGAATGCCTTTCTGACGTGTGGCAACAAGTTCGTTGGCTCGCCGTTCTCGGCTTCCACGAAGTGCGGGACTTCCGCAGTGAGCCATGAGTGTTGTAGCATTTGCTCAGCGGTGGGGCGAGCATCTGGATCGACCGTGAGGCAGGTAGAAACAAAGTTACGAGCTGTCTCCGACACGTTAGACCAGTACTCCTCTGTGAGGGGTTAGTGGGGTGCAATCCAAAAGGCGTCCAGAGGTATACCTGGCTCAAAGCTGTAATCGCCAGCAATGATAGCCTCCATTTCCTGCTTCTGGGTCTCACGATCGAACGGCGTGTAGCCTTGCAAGGTCGTTAGGTTGTTAGGTTAAGAGGTGCATACAAGAAACTAAACACACCGGCAAGCAAGAAATAGGTGATCACACCCATTGCCCATATGTCGACAGGTTTTCCATGACCAGCTGCAACCAAACCTTAAGACATGTTCCACCAAGCCCAAGAAAAGGCTCACTTTTTTTGAAGATCTCTGGCGCCATGTACTAGGGAATATCAGCGCGATGAAATTACGCATGAAATGAGGCTCACTCCAGGCGTCCCACAGACTTCCGTGAGCATGCTGAGTTTACTGTCCGGCATGACACGGCTGAGCCCAAAGTCAGCAATCATGATCTCTGACGTTTTCTCGGGTTTGGAACGGAAAAGAAGGTTTTCGGGTTTCAGATCGCGATGAACAATACCGCAGTCGTGGATGTATTTGACTGAGCCAAAGATAGTGCGTATGAGCTCCGCAGCATCACTGCGTCGCGAAATGAGACCCTCAACATGATCAGAGAAGGGACCTTTGGCTACTCACGCTTCAGTATAGTGACCTCTTGCGCATATACTATCAAAGAGCTCGCCACCTGTGCAGAGGTCGAAGCAAAGGTACAAATTATGAGCAGTCTACGTGGAGGTGAGTATCGAGTTTCCATTATTTGTGACGATTCTCACTTCAAAGTAGTCATGTAGCGTGACGATGTTGGGATGGCCAATGGATACTCGCTTGAGTACAGCGATCTCATTTCGGACCTAAGGAGCCACCTGTCAGTAATTATGACTCATTCAAGGGTTCAGGGTAAGCCAAAACGATGTCGAAGGGAAACATGCACGATCTGAGATCAGCGCGCGATGAGAATAAAGATCAATGATACCGCAAGGATGAATAAGAGGGATACAACCGCCAAGGACAGTTATGTATACGGACGCGATCACTAACTCCATCGGGGACCGAAGGATCCCGCAGCAGATCATAGCACGATGAGAAGCTGTGGAGGTACTTACCATGTGTTCTCTCCCTTCCATGAGTTTCTTGTTGATGACTTTGCAAGCATAGTATTGACCGGTCTTGACATGAATCGCCTCCTTCACGATTGCATATGTGCCGCTACCGAGTGTGCGTCCTGTGCGGTACTAGAGTTGATCGGGTGAAGATCGTCAGCGCCACACATTGGAATGGGTCAAATGCGAGGGCATGGGGCTGGATGGATGAGTGTGAAGCTGGATCTACGAGCTCACCTGGCAGGGGACCGTCACGGGTTGTTGAGGCATGGCGATTTCGAGGCCGTAGTCGTAGTCCTGATGAATGTGGTGGTAAAGAGAGAAGAAGTGAAGCAGGGTATGCGCGTATTTATGTCGGCGGCGTAACCGACCACAGGAGGGCGCTCTAGTCAGACCGACTCGGTTCTGTTAAAGTAGCGAGTGGGACTTTACCCCGACGGCCTCTTCCGGCCGGTATTCCGAATCCGGATCCATCGCCGACTCAATCTCCGGAGAGGTGCTCCGCTCTGCGACGAGCTCGACGACGGCCACGGCTTGCTGAGGCGTCACTGGCGTCGCTGGCGGCTGCGGGGACCGCTTCCCGAGACCGAGCAAGTTCAGCCGTGATGGTGACTTTCCCAGAAACGTTGACAGCGTCGGGGAGCGCTTTGCCCTGGGCTCTTCATTGTGTTCCTTGGATTGACTGTGGTTGGCACCCATGACGCGACACAGTAATGGGGGATGAGAGCGAGAGAAAGGCTATTGCTCTAACCCTACTCAAGACTGGGTTCGGTATAAATGCTGACGGTAGGTGTGTGTCACCATGCCTCACTTGTTCTGCGTGCTGCCATTTCACTGTGAACGTGGCAGAAACGTCTCAATGCGGTGACTTCTGCTGTGACCCAGTAGTACCAGCGCGTGTCATCCCTGTGCGGAACCTCGGCCTCGATCGACTCCGGGCGACAATCTGTTGCACAGGACGCAGTGCCCCGGGTTGTTATCGCGGTTTCTGGAGCAGTCAACGTGCTTCTAGATTCCGTGTGCTGTGTCCTGCGTGTTCTGTAGCTCTCCTCCACGTTGACCGTGTTACCCATCCATCTGGGTGATTCAGTGCGCCTCCAAGTAGACCGTGCTGGGCTGACTTTCGCAGACTACTACTGTAGTACCGCTCTCCCGGCTCAGAGCGGACTCTAATGTGCGGCACAACACTTAACGTAAATTCACGTATGCCCGCAGAAAACCGAGTGCAGGGCAGTCGTTGCCCTTTGTGCTGGACGTCGACGGCGTCTTCACTGACCTTCCTAGACTCTATACTACCCTCCCTTTTAATCTGTTGCATGCACCTACACGATGCTCATCCGTCTCATCCCACCACACCCTCACCCTACAATTCTCTATGGCCTCACATTTCCAGCCGTCCTCTCCCTCAATGTTGATCTCAACCCCAGCGTGGCCATGCCTGCTGCGTGGTCCTCGCAACTACAAATCATTACATCACTTTTGCAACTCGAGCCTCCCTCGAGCATTCACATGCTTGATCGCGCAGTGGGCTTGGTCGCTCGCGTCCACGAGGTCACCATGGACGTCCCACAAAAGGAGTTTGAGTTGAAGTTTGTCGACGGTCGGGTGGTCAACGTTCCTATGAATTCGGAATGTGCTCGAATGCTGTTAGGCGTCGTCGACGATGTCAAAGGCTGCAGCGAACCCGAAAGCCAGCGAAATAGTGTGGAAGGCAGTGTCTGTCCAGGAAGCGTAGAGGATCCGCCGTCTGGTGGTAGTCCTACAAAGTCTTCAAAACCAGCGAAGCACAAAAGACAACGGTCTCTCTTGTTTTCATTGATATCGTACGTCTGTGATTTCAAAGCTTTGACTTTTCCCTGATTCTCTACTCCATAGGTTGTTGGTTCCCAAGTCTCTCGCGTCTTCACCGCCCCCAAGTGCGCCACCGCCAACGCCGCTTCCTCCTCTCCCTGTCCCTGGTCGTGTGACTTCTCCAGTCCCCCCCAAATACACCATCTTTGTCTCAGAGGATCCTGATATTCTTCGCTCGCGGGCCCGAGCAACCCTCATCGATGTCTGGAGGCGCCATGTCATATCGGCTCTCACCCCTCAAGATCTACCTGCAGCTGGCTATATCGAGTGGACCTTGATTGCTTTGGCCAGCACAGTTCGAGCGGAAATAGAATCGATCGTGGCAAGTGGTTCTCGTGCCCTTGGTGTCAGCGGCATGAGGATGGCAAGCAAACACAGAAGAACTCGAAGCGACGGTAGAAATGCAATCGACTTTGGCGACCGCAGTAATGACTGTGGGTCAGAGCAGTGGCTTTGCCGTGCTTCATCCCCATTTCCGGGTCTGTGCTACACGGAAGACACCGATCGAGTTGTCTATCCCCGCCGAGAGCAAGGTGAGGAAATTGTGTATCTCCCAATATTGGTGCTTAGTCAACGATGCAGCGGACGAATGGGGCGTTCGCCATAGGTCCATCGATGAAGCTAGTATTTTTGCAATCGAGTTCGATGGCCATAACGACAGTCTGCTTGGAGATCATTTCGCGCCCGAGGAGAATTGGGACGATGCGGAACGAGTCACATTCGAGCTCAGTCGCACGGGACGCCGCAGTGTGCTTGGCAATGAAAATTGGATGTCCGATGATAAACTTCTACCTCCCGGAGATTTTGTTGTCGATTTCGACGATGGCAACAATCTGGCGGATGTGGCTTTCGACATGTCAAGATGTCCCGTTGTTCCCTTCGATGTTACCGATGACGAGCAGTCAGATGACAACCTGGTATCCCTCCGGATTCCCGAGGAAGCCGAAGAGCTTCCACTGGCGTCACCTGCACAGTCACGCCCGATCCAAGATGCAGCCCATCATTCTCGTTTCGTGTCTAGGGTCAAGTCATTTCGCCCACGAGCCCGCAATGTCTCTGCTCAATTTTCAAGCACACCTTCGGCGTGTGCCTGGGCATCACGCCCTCCAACGCCTTCACCCCCTCCAGCTTCACGGGTATCCCAGAGGAATACACAAGACGATGAACTCCTCAGTTCACGTATCGCGTATCTAGATCGGGTTTGTACCGCGCTTGAGCTCGTCCGGAACCGGGCTCGTGAGGAGGGATGGAGGCTTTTTAGGGCGACGCTCATTGGTGCCAAGAATGGGTGGATGGACGCTGAAGCCGAGAGGTCCCTTGAAAATAAGGCTAAGCGGCGCGCCTGGAGTTCTGGGATCAAGATATCTGCTCCATATTCTGCCTTCCGCTCTGCGTCGAAGATGTGGGGTAGTAGTCCATTGGCGTTCAGGTCACCGATGCAACCTCCTGGTCTGGCTTCCTCTGCTCGAACGTCACGAATGCGCGGACCAATCGTACCTACCGGTCTATCCCTTGGGATACCCGAACGACGTTCACCACTCGCGATGTATGCCTGGAGTGCAGAGGACAGCCAACAATCTACTCCCAGCAAGTACGGTATTCTCGGTCATCGCATGGAAACGATAGATGGGAAGAGGTCTTCGCGGGTAACCTTTGCTGACAACGTCGGCAAACTATTTCCGGTATGCGAGGACGAGGGCGAGGATGTATTTGAACCGGCCGACGCCAATGCAGTTGGTTCCCGGCAGGCCGTGCCTCCTGTCGCACCCGAAGAACCCGATCATAGTCTTACAGACGCACCCGCAGCAAGCGAGGATGATCCTTTCCAGTTCTGTCCATCGCGCCCGCGTACCCGTACGACAAGTATGTATATGATTTCCCCTACACCCTCAGCACCATCCTCTCCTGTCCCTCCGATGTTCCGACCTAGCACACCTCCGCCGTCTTACCAGGCGGCGGTCGGTAGCGACATCCCGGCTCCAGAAGACAACAGCCAGGGAAGATTAGACCCTTCTGCGTTATTACTGCAGCCCCTCACGTCGTTGTCCATTTCCTCGCCGCCGCAGGTGCCATCCCAGGCCGGAGTCGCCCGACCTCTACTGATTCCCAGTCCCCCGCTCATTCCCAGGCCCAGGGCAGTCTCCATGCCCACACCCAGGTCCTACGTTAACGCGAATAAGAACCGTCGCACCTCTGCGCCTTACAAGGAAGAACATTACGAAGACTTGTCGCAAGCATATGCTTTGCCTCCTCCCGCAGGCCCCTTGGTGATGTCAGCGACGCCGGCACCACACGAGCAATATCCAAGATATGCGCACGTCTATACACCCACGCCCGTCAAGCCAAAAATGAGTCCACTCATGCTTGGAAGGACGGGCAAGGAGGTGGTATTTGAGCAAGGAGGGTCAGAGTTCACCGTTGGCATAGAAGTTGCTCTTGGAAGGGCGGAGGAGGGGCGTGTCGTTTGGTGAGCCCCCGTGGCTGTGGACGACCGCGGGCGTGGTCGACTCTCGAGGAGATCTGAAAAGCCGTTTAGAATCAAATAACCAGTTGCTGTGTTCATCTGCCTTTCCTCTCATTCCACTTGTGTGGTGCGCGGTCATTTTTACGCGTCTTCCTTGCAACTGACACGTTGACTGCGTCAGCGCGTTTTGTCGTACATGTCGTATATCGTACTCACCGAGACCATCTAATCGACGCCTAGACAGCAACAAAGTTATCACGTTACTTACCTGGACAGTTTCCATGTGCATAATCTATCCACGGCCAATGATTATTCTGGGATGCTTATGCCCATCCGGGGGCCGGTTTACATCGTCCTTGTCCAGCATGATGCCGTTTCGCCAGGCACATTGCAATGCTTTGCGACTCCTCGGAGGCCCATGCTAGAGCGCGGAATGGCCACAAATGATATATTTATCACCGTCAAGCAAGCGGAGGACCGAGGACCTTCGTTCGATCACTTGCAGGATGCTTGACATGCGGGATTCGCAGACTTTATTTCATCCATGTCGCTTAGTATGGCCTGAGGCGAGCTCGACAACTTGAACGCTGACTCGGACATGACAACTCCGCGGACGCGACGTTTCTAGAAGCAACTTCAAGTTGGTCAAGGTCCTCGAGGATACTACCACCAACTTCTGAGGTGTACCGATCAACTAATGAGGGGTAGTACCGCCTCTCCTCTCAGTTTGACAAGCTGACAAGTGAGTTTTCAGTATTGCATCCTTATCAGTTATCGACTTATCTCCATCCATTTTTCCGTTGATGACTGGCGTGACTCCCACAGTCGACCTCATGACCATTTTCAGTACCGCTGGGTCTCACTGTGGTATCAAACAGTACACCTGATTGACTCATCTTCACGTTCCTTCCGTTCCCTGATGTCGACCCTGCACAAGAGCGCTAGCTCCGACAAGGTCGAGGAGGTAACCAGAGACAATGTCGACAGCTCGGACCAACGTCTCCTCGAGCTCGGGTACAAACCCGAGTTTCGTCGTGAAATGTCGTTGTTCGGAGTGCTGGGCATATCATTTTGCGCCATCGGGATCCTTACGGGGATGAGCAGCGCTTTCCAGACAGGTTTGTTCTCTGGTGGCCCGCTTGGATTGTTCTGGGGGTGGAATGTAAGTGTGCCGTTGCTCCAATACGGTCCGAAACGAGCCTCTCCGTTAGATATGCAGCTTTTTCATGTTTCTTATCGCGCTGAGTCTCGCAGAGACATGCAGTTCATAGTAAGCGTGTCGATGCCGTTCGTATTCGCAGACTCATGACATGCTCAATCTAGCCCGACTCTAGGTGGTCTTTACTTTTGGGTCTGCAAGATGAAACCCGACTTGCCTGTGCTCGGTTGTGCGTCGTCTGAACGGCCCCGGTGTGAAAGCGCAGGCTCACCCTAGCCTAGTCTGTACAGGATGGATTTACTCAATCGCCATGGTCTTCACGGGTACCGCCGGAAATCTCAGGTGAGTTTCCAAATATGACGAGCGCCATCCTTCCAACGACGAGGTCAGTGTGGCGTTGTACATTGCGTCCATGGTCGAAGTCGGCCAAAGCCGCTCCTTGACTCGGATTGAAATCGTCGCCCTGGCTTGGGCCATCAATATCGCATCGGGTATAGTCAACAGCATTGGTACGAAAGCCATTGGGCGCATGAGTTCTTTTAGTGTTTGGTGGACGT
>JBBPOC010001198.1:0-11057 GCA_038091235.1 Tylopilus rubrobrunneus | reverse complement strand
CCTCGTTGCACGATCCCCAGGTCGCTTTTGAGGGTTTCCATAGCATTCTACCCAAGGGGTCAGCGTCTCAACAATAATACGAGAGAAATTGCTCCGACTAACGTTGAAAGCCACGGACAGCTTTTGTCTACTGAACATCATGACCTTTGTGGCACCCTGGCCGTCCGTGTGCTCGACGGTGATTGGCATCTTCGCAGGGGGCTTTGCAAAGCTCAACAACGCTTTCAGGAAATGTCCAATACCGACAGCCGTTGGTTGACGACTATCGAGCAGTTCCTGGACGATAGCGTATGCACTACTCATTGGGCTGGGAGAAGCGTGAGATCGAAATCCTCAGAAGAACTGGTACAGGTATCGCACCTGTGACTGGAGCAGAAAGAATGGATGAGAGATTTGGAACGAGGCCGAGGGTACCACGAGCAGCTCATATACCTCCTGGCACTATTGAAATTGATAGCAATATGGGATATAGGGTATTCCTTTGCGCCCCTCGACGGCAACGTGGATGATGATCATCGCAGCCTCTATGGGGCATTCAGTTGGCCAGATAAGAGCCTCGAGACTAGTCATTTCATCGGTAGATGAGCCACGCGTCGCCTTTTTTGGACCTATTCAAAAAATCCCTCATGCAGTATACTGGAAGAGGATAGCAGGTTAATGTGACATACTCGGACGAGTTTCCACCCACAGAAGGTAGTCGAACGTATCTTGAGCGGCGGATAAATGCAAGGTCGGATAGTCGATTATAACTCGTATCAGCCCGGTATGGCGCCAGCTTGTGAGCACTGTCCCCAGCCTTCCTACTACGGAGAAGGAAAGACATATTGCGATCCGGGTCAAGTTAGTGTCTCACGCATGGTCATTTTTAGAGCGCACCTTCAGTGCATCAATGCAGTATGACTTGGATATGAAGCCCTTCGAGTACGCGAGGCGGTGAGACGAGAACTAGGACCCTTTCCTGGGTCCGAGTCAAAACTGTCGAGTAACAGCGATCGAAGTAGATAAACTTCGGTGTATGAGGCATTGGCAAGAGTTGTCTCATTTGTACAACCAAACAAATTACCGGTGCGCGTCATCCGAGTCGCCGCTGCTCCTTCCACCATCCTTGGCGGCATCGTCCACATAATCACGACGACGACGACCTTTCTCTACCATCCCACCACTGTGAACCGCCACCAACCCGCCGTCCATGAGCATACGAGCACCGCGCAAGGGCGAAAACTACGAGCTCAGCGTCGATCTCAACAGCGAGTACCGCGATAAACGCAAAGATGCCATCAAGAGAGTCATAGCATCCATGACCGTCGGAAAAGGTGAGATGCTCAGTCTTGGATACCCTGCTCCATATCGACATCCCGTGTAGACGTGTCTGGTCTCTTTCCCGATGTCCTCAAAAACATGCAGACAGACGACCTCGAACAAAAGAAACTCGTGTACCTATATCTCATGAACTACGCAAAGACGCAACCCGAGCTCGTCATCCTCGCCGTAAACACATTTGTCAAGGACTCTGAAGACCCAAACCCTCTGGTCCGCGCGCTCTCCATTCGAACGATGGGCTGCTTGCGCGCAGAAAAGATCATCGATTATCTATGCAATCCCCTACAACGTGCTCTCAAGGACGATAATCCCTACGTTCGCAAGACAGCCGCACTCTGCGTCGCCAAGCTGTATGACCTCAAACCCGAACTGGTCATCGACAACGGCTTCCTCGAACAGCTACACGAGATGATCTCAGACAGTAATCCCATGGTGAGTCTTGTTTTCTCCCCCGAGTATTTACCACGGCTCAAAACTGCGTAGGTCGTCGCGAACACGGTTGCTGCTCTGACGGACATCCATACAATCGCCACCTCGAATCATCCACCAACTTCACCCTCTGATCCGGCAATCTTCACCATCACTTCATCCGTCCTGAACAAACTATTGATCGCATTGAACGAATGCTCGGAATGGGGTCGCGTTGCAATCCTTAACGCCCTGGCACGTTATACCGCCCAAGATGAGAAGGAGAGCGAACACATCTGTGAACGGGTCGTTCCCCAATTCCAGCATGTCAACGGAAGTGTTGTTCTTGCGGCTGTCAAAGTGCGTTTCCTGACGTCCCACCTGCCGCTTTGACATATGTTTGCCTAGGCGATCATGATACACATGCGCAGCATAAGGCGAGAGGATTTCACAAAGCAGCTGATCCGCAAGATGGCACCACCATTAGTTACCCTCCTATCAGCCCCTCCAGAGGTTCAATGGGTTGCATTGCGCAATGTGAATCTCCTCCTACAAAAACAAGCAGACTTGCTTTCCAACGAGATGAGGGTGTTCTTCTGCAAGTACAATGATCCGCTATACGTCAAAGTCGAAAAGTTGGACATCATGGTACGATTAGCGAATGACAACAACGTTGACGCGCTCTTGAGCGAACTCAAAGAGTCAGTACCTGTTTCATTGCAGCTTCCGAGATGACGAGTTGAATCTTGACAGGTATGCGTCGGAAGTGGACGTCGATTTCGTACGGAAGAGCATCAAAGCGATAGGGCAAACGGCGATCAGCATCGAGAGTTCTGCTGAACGATGTGTCAACGTATTATTGGACCTCATCGGAACCCGCGTGAGCTACGTTGTACAGGAAGCTGTGGTAGTGATGAAGGTATGCGTGGTGTTCGAACCAAGAGTGTCCAGATTTCTCATGTAACCGATACAGGACATCTTTCGAAAGTACCCTTCGACCTACGAGGGCGTCATACCCACATTGTGCGCCAATCTCGAGGAACTCGACGAGCCAGAGGCGAAAGCATCGCTGATATGGATTATTGGCGAATACGCGGAGAAAATTGACAACGCAGATGAGTTGCTAGGTACTTTTGTGGACACCTTCACTGAAGAATCATATCAAGTAAGTTCCACTTAATGATGGCAGTTATCGATCATTAATACGCTTTATCAGGTACAACTACAAACACTGACAGCCGTTGTCAAGTTGTTTTTGAAGAAGCCTGACTCGTCGCAAGGTGTGGTGCAACGGGTGCTGAATACGGCGACAAAAGATTGCGACTCGCCTGACGTGCGCGACCGAGCATATATATATTGGCGACTGTTGTCCACCGATCCAGGTGCAGCGAAGGTACGCCTTTTGGTTTTAGATTCCGTGAACGAATTGACGAACCAACGGGACTTTGCAGGCCGTCGTTCTCGCGCACAGACCACCGATATCAATCCCGCGAGCTTCGGTTGCACCAGCCATGTTAGAAGAACTCCTTGGAGAGATTTCGACTCTGGCTAGCGTTTACCACAAGCCGGCTGAGACCTTCATTGGCCATGGACGGATAGGTGCTGACTCGGTTCAGCGCATGGGATCAGAGTTCGTTGTTTCCGTTGTCTGTCGCGCACTTCGCTGAGTGTGGTACGCAGGCTATCCGACGATCGTTTTACTGCGCAAAAAGCTCTCCAGACGGTCGTAGCAGGACAACAAGCAGAAAACTTACTCGATTTCGACGACGCTCTTACTCAGGAAGGACAACCCTCGGGTCTCGCGGCAACGCAGATCCTGCCCTCGTCGCATGCTGCTGCCAATTTCCTGTCTGGGACCTCAACGAATCCGCTGGACGATTTAGTATCCATCTTTGGGGGAATGAGTGCAAGTGGGGGGAGCGATGGGGGAAATGGCGGTGTTGAGAGTGGGTTTGGTGGTCTGGGGAGCTTGTCGACTCCAGGGGGTGTTTATCCCGGTTCCCCGCTGGAAAGCGTCGCAACCCCGACCACTGCCACCCAGAAACCACAGGAGGACTTGCTTGGTTTGTTCTGATTAGACATGCGAATACGCAGCACATGCATCCATCGTGTCAACTGTTGCTGATGCGCTGACCTTCCGAGTTGGCCCGCCCGGAAACTCGTTCCGCCCGCGGGCCTCCGCCCTGGTGTTCAGTGGTGCTTCGTGAATTGATGGCATGGGGTCAACCGATTAACGGTTTAAGAAGAGTAAGGCTTAGACTCTGAATAGCCTTGTCCGTGCGCTCTGAAGGGCATCCAGATATACCGTATGTCGTATGCGTACTAGTAGTATAGTACCGTAGTTCTTGGCTCCACTGATTTTCGTGCCACCACTTTGTCGGTTCTGCTTCCCACCAACATTTTCAAGTACATACTCGTTGCGTCAATAGGCAAGATAAATGGGCCACCAGTGAGCGTACTCGCGTAGGTTGGGCCAAGTTTGAACAAGACGATGATCAGGGTGGCCGGTCGGTCCCGGTCAGGACTCAGCTAGTTGCAACCGACTCGGAACTCGAACGTTTGAACCTGCCAGTGCAAGCGAGCTCCTGCATGACGCTGGTATGCTACTACCCTACCAGTGGCATCGCTAACGGTATTTCTCGGGGTGTCTCTCGATGTGCATAACCTACTTCCACTCACGGGTCCACGGTCAAACATCGATTTCCGAAGTAAACGATGGAGCGCCGTGCCTAGCGACTCCCTTGCGCGGACTGCCGTTGACCCATATCCATGCCAATCCCTTCATTCTACGATCGTCGGGTCGCCTCGCGTCAGTTCACCGTGACGGGCAGGCTCACACGTGTTGGATCGGGGGTGAGCAAGCCGGCATGATAAGGCAGCGCTTTGCACAGTCGGGACCCACGTTGCAAATGCACTTCGCCTTGCGCTTTACGGCCGTCGGAAGGTGCTATTTTCAGATCGAAAGGTGTACGTGGTCCTGCTAACTTGTTGATTTTACTAGTTTCATCCGTGCTGCTTCAAGTTGTCCTGGGGTTCGATGTTTTTCCATATATTCTCTTTCGGGTGATCGAAGCCCCTTCAGGCTTCTTCTTTCTGTCGGGCTAAATTTAACCTCAGCTGGTCTTTCAACCGCGACGCCATTGGTAGTTTGAATTAACGTTTCTGCTGCAGATGGCGGCAACATGCAATGAGGCGAACAAAAATGACAATTATAGCCATATGAAGTCTGCGCTTTCCGTCTTGGAAGGAAGATCGCCACCGGACTGTCTAGATTGCCTCTGGCATATAATGCCCCACAAGTGGTACGTCCTCGTTCTTTTGATCCCCCTTACTGACTGATGAACGACAATGCGATTGGCTTCCAGATTTTGTCGAGCCACCATGCGTGCGGTGGCCTCTCCACAAATATATGACATAGTATGTGACAAGTATCCCAGTCATCGCTCGGGTCATTGCTCAAGCGCTCACATCTGATTCCTCCCTCATAGTGGCAAACGACGTGGGATAGGCAGGAACTTCTCTCTCACTCTCAGCCTACTCCAGATCCCATCAACTTTGTGACTCCTGGGCCCATTGGCATTGCGGATATCGTCGTTGACGACTCGACCGTTTCCCAGACAATATATGGCTTTGGCGCTTCGTTGAGTGAGTGACGGTGTTTTCATCGACGAAACAATCACGGAACTCATCCGCTGATGAAAGCGGACTCGTCCGCATTACTTTTGAACACTCTGAAGGCAAGGCCATCATCAACCCACGTTTCGTAAACACGTGTTTGAACCAATCAATTTCCAGTCCCAGAATTCGACCAGCTATTGGCAATTACTGGATTATCTCTTCGACAGTAAGCGTGTGTTCGTGCCTCGTGCGCAAGGTCCGTTGGTCATTTGATGATAAAGTTACGGATGGCGCCGATTCTGCTGGCTTCTCGTACATCCGGGTTCCTCTTGGGGCTTCGGACTTTTCCGCGCAATGTACGCTCGAGTTTTTCACCACAAGCACGTTGCTCACATGCACCTCTCTGGTCAGCTTATAGCTATGACGATACCAGTGGAGATGTTAATCTCAATGACTTCACCATCGATGCCGCGCCAAGCTATGTGTTTTCGACACTCATAGATATCTTATCTATCAACCCATCATTGAGAGTCCATGTCCTTCCCTGGTCTCCTGTGGGTACACCCGTGTCATTAACGTACCGTGTGGCGTCTCACCTTGATCAGCCTGGGTGGATGAAGCAGGGAACCATGGACGGCGGTTCTTTGAATACAAAGTGTATTTCTACCAGTGGGTATTTTCACCTGGTTCACTTAATGCGTTCCATCAACCGCATGCTGCAGTGGCCAATTACCTCTTGAAGAGCCTTCAAGGGTTCTTGAGCAAAGGGATACCGGTTTATGCTATTGGGATTCAGGTGAGATGAAATGCAGAATGATAAGCAAACGCAATAGTCAATCAGCGCATCTTCGGCAGAACGAACCTGAATATAGCGATACAAGTTACCCTTCTTGCACCATGCCTGTGTCTGTGGAAGCACAAATCGGGACTACACTTCGGAGCCTGATGGACTCGAATGGACTCTCGGGCACCAAGATTGTCGGATACGAGCATAACTGGTCCGATGCCGCGAATTACCCCATCCAACTCGTACGTGATAAGAATGCATGCGGTTCGAACGTGTCACTGACCATGACTTCAGATGAACCAGGCAGGGAATGCCTTTGATGGCGTCTCCTTCCACTGCTATGAGGGGAGTTATACCTATCAAGCACTGTTCACCTCTCAATATCCCAACAAGGTACGATGATCATCGAATCAATATAATGAGATTCGTTCCGAGCCTTTCCTAGGAAGTGTATTTGACGGAGTGTTCAGGCACCATCGGCTCTGATTGGTGGGAGGATATCAAGGTGGGGTCTTTGAAGCTTTCAACATGAACATGAACTGACAGTGCGTTCAAGTGGTATATGAATAACCTGTGCGTCCAGCGACAATATAATTCTTTCACTTATCGAACAAAACCGTCCCTCAGTTTCATCGGAAGCCTCAGTTACGGGTCCTCGACTGGGCTCATGTGGAACATCGCGCTCAATAGTACTGGTGGTCCCGAGCTACCAGGATCTGGTAGCTGTGGTGGCGGATGCCGAGGTGTCGTGCAAATCAACCACGATAGCACCTGGAGCGCCAACCAGGAATTTTATGCCATGGCTCAAGCTTCCAAGGCCATCCTGCCGCGCGACCCGGGAGGACCCTGGGGTCAACGAATTGGGGTGAGCGTCGGAGGCAGCCTCCAACAGGACGTCGTCGTCGCTGGTGCCTATGTTACGCGCCGCATTTCCCCTATAGACCGGAGCAGGTATAGCATTGTCGTATTAAACGCGTACGTCCTCGTTCTACACTCGAGCCTTGCTGGACCTTTGAACTGCTTGCACCGGTTATGTAGGGGTGATGGTGTGGCGAATAATACTCGGGATCCGCAACCCGTCACGGCAGCCATCAAGTTTAGGGGGAAACAGGTGAGCTTTTCGGGTGGGACTCCATGAGGACGTTGCACTGAAGTCGGAAATCTCAGGCAACGTACGCGTTCCCAGTTGGTGTGACCACGCTGTCGTGGTATGCGCCGCCCTGAGACGAGAACAAGATGATCATGCCCAACGGTTGAAGTGCACCGAGACCACTAAGCTAGCAAATCTCGTTTGGGTCGATTTGTTGATACTAGTACCTCGTATTGTTTTTATTTTATTTTATTTTTCTACTCCCATTCCGCTGCGAGCGCGAACAGGTCGTAATATTTAACCATTTTTCGGATCGTACCAACTCGTTGAAGGAGGTGGTCCGAAGATAGACGGACTTTGGCAGCTCGGACAAGAAACTCTTGAGGCTAACCGGAACCAGCCGGGCCGTGCTGACAAACACATAACTCCGAAGCATCACGCACCTACAAACTGAACACTTGAATCTTGACGGTCTTATCTTGTGCCCGCGGCATTCCATCAACCTCTTCAGAGCAACCCGGAGCATCTCGGAGATATAGTAGCGGATGCCATGTGACATGAGCGACGTTATAGGGTGGGCCAATTATCCCTCAACCCAGTTTCCCCGCAAGGCAGTCGTCACGCTTCGCAATTGGGTCATACACTGGAGTGAGCATCATTTTGTTTCGTAAATAATTGATGCCTCATATCAGTTGGCCCTGACTACAGCTATCGTCGCTATGCCAGCTATGAAACGAATAATTTTTAGTCGAGCGAATTATTTCATGTGGTGCTGAGGGGAATGATCTTGAACAAGGCAGGATGAAGAGTATGTGGTGAGTTGAATTCTCGCTATTAGTATTGAAAAATAAATAACTTGCTTACATTCAAGCTTGGCGATGTGATGGCTTGCAATCAGCCCACCGCGTGCACGGGTGACACTGATCGACACGACCACCGGTCGTCTCCGTGGTATCCGATCGTCAATGGACACGTATTTATCTCCGACGGTGTACATTGTCTGTGTTTGCTCACAATTAGCAAGTCAGTGAAACAATGTTCAGACAAGTGACACACGAAGCGGTGAATGCTCTGGATTCATCACCGATGCACAACTACAGGACTCGACGGCGACTGCTTTAACGAATTGAGAGGTGGTCATTGGCCCATCTCTACTGTGACAGCTACCGATTGTGGTCATGCAAAGAGAATCCCGGAGAATTCCCTCAAAATAGGCAAATCTTCCTGGGGCCCCGATGGCCCCGAGATAGGGTATACTGTGAACCGACACTCCAAAGCTACTTGGGACAGTGTGAGTCAGGCACCCTATCCCCATTCCATCAGTACATCACTTCCACTACGCCGTTGTCTTGGCGTCGCTTTTTTGCTATCAGCTATATCGATATCACACCTAACCATCACTTTTCTCCGCGATCTTTGCATTTCCTCTTCCTGAGCACGCGGAATCAAAGTATGCGTGATTAGGATAGGTCGCGGGTAGGTTGGCTAGCATCGTGCAGCGCTCTTCATACCTGCACCACACTGTCGAGGCGCGCATCGCGAACGTGCTCCCGGCTGATTTTATTGCCGTCGGAGTCAGTGAGCGGTTCAGCTTCTCGTCTATTGCACGGTTTCTACGTCTCACGTCTTCTTTACTGGTAATCAATTGAGGGTTTGCCCTAGTTTATGAGTTTTCTTCGTCATTGAAGTTTATTATTTACTCAACCTTATAGGGTTTTCAACGGCATCAGTATTGGTGGGTGCCCGTATTGAGTTGGCGCTTCCGTTGTAGCTGGTGGTACCATGCGGTAAGGTGAACGAAGAGGTCAATTATAACCGACGCGAAGCAACATTGGGAAAGATCTCCATCCGGCCGCCTCGCACTGCTTTTTTTTGGTATATGATGACTCTCGTACGAGAGGAACTGGTACGTCTTCATTCCCTTGACGCCTCCTTTCTGACCTGGAAGCTACAATGCACTTGTCGTCCACAGTGTTTTTGTTCACCATCCTTGGTACAGTGGCTTGCCAACAGATATATGACATCGTACGCGCTGAGGATAACTATTGTCACTCAGGCCACGACTGACGCCTGTCCTCTTTCGTGCAGTGGCAAACGACGTGGGATAGGCAGAAGCTTTTCACCTACTTTCAGCCCACCCCAGACCCAATAAACTTTGTGGCTCCAGGTGCCATTGGCAGCGCGGATATCGTGATTGACGACTCGGCCATTTACCAGACTATTTATGGCTTTGGTGCAACATTGAGTGGGTGATTGTGTTTCATGGATGAACAGCAAGGGTAATTGATCGCCGAGAATAGCCGACTCGTCTGCATCCCTCTTTAACACCCTGAAGGCAAGGCAGATAGAGACCCACGTGTTATAAATGTCTGAATCGAATGCACTTCTAGTCTCAGAATTCCAACAGTTACTGGGAATTGCTGGATTATCTATTCAACAGTGAGTGCATTCGTCGAGGCGTTGTGTACGAACGAGGCTCGCTGACCATTTGATAACCGACTTAGTCACGGATGGCTCCAACTCGGCTGGCTTCTCGTACCTCCGAGTTCCTCTTGGGGCCACAGACTTTTCGACGATCGGTACTGCGGCACTCTTTCACTCCAAGCTCGTCGCTGATATGCACTCCGGTCAGCTTATAGCTATGACGATACAAGTGGAGATATCAACCTCGATGATTTCAACATCGGTGCTGTGCCTAACTACGTGTTTTCGACCATCAAGGATATCATATCTGTAAACCCATCATTGAGAGTTCACGTTCTTCCCTGGTCGCCAGTAAGTATATCCAAACGTAGTATTGGAATTGAATCTCACCTCGATAAGCCCGGATGGATGAAGGGGGGAACCATGGACGGCGGCTCTTTGAATACACAGTATATTTCCACTGGTGGGTGGTTTGAGCTGATTTACTTCACGGTTCCATAGACCATACGTCACAGTGGCCAACTATCTACTGAAGAGCCTCCAGGGCTTCTCGGGCGAGGGAATCACAGTCTTTGCTATCGGGATTCAGGTGAGATGCTGTCAAAGTGAGAAGTAAACGAGATAATCAACACAATGCATCTCCCGTAGAACGAGCCCGAAAACAGCAATCCAACTTACCCTTCTTGCACCGTCCCAGTGTCTGTGGAAGCCGAAATCGGCACTGCGCTTCGGAGCTTGATGGACTCGAACGGATTCTCGAGTACCAAGATTATCGGATTTGAACACAACTGGTCTGATGCCGCGAACTACCCCGTCCAACTCGTTCGTGATGAGAATTTGCAACTGGAATTCATTGCTAACTGCTGTCGTCTCTCAGATGCAGCAGGCTGGGGACGCCTTTGACGGAGTTTCTTTCCACTGCTACGCAGGTACCACTAGCAATCAAGCAGACTTCACCTCAAAATATCCAGACAAGGTGCGAAATGAATCGAGTATCCCCGAGATTTATTTTGATTCTCCATAGGAAGTGTTCCTCACGGAGTGTACAGGCAGTCTTGGCTCCGATTGGTGGAGCGATATCAAGGTAGGCTCTGATGCGATCGGCACCATGAATTTTGGCTGACGGTATACAAGTGGTACATGGACAATCTGTAAGTCTAGCTGCATTCTGTTTCGCAGATTGATCGAACAGGATCATCCTTGAGTTTTATTGGTGGTATCAACTATGGGTCCTCAACTGGCCTTATGTGGAACCTCGCACTCGACGGTCAAGGGGGTCCCGAGCTCCCCGGATCTAACAGCTGTGGAGGAGGATGTCGAGGCGTCGTGCAAATCAACAACGATGGTACCTGGAGTTCCAACCAGGAATTCTATGCGATGGCTCAGGCTTCCAAGGCCATCCTCCCGCGT
>JBBPOC010001197.1:0-11061 GCA_038091235.1 Tylopilus rubrobrunneus | reverse complement strand
CCGCATCTCGTGTATCAATGGATAGATGGAAGCGAGCGAGGGGTGCTGGAGAGCTTTGTCAGCCATGTCAGTCGCAAAGTCATCGCCGCGGTTTGAATCCTGTTCCTCTTCTTGCTTTACTCTAGTCACATTCTTACTAATTGCAGTGTATATGATTCATAGCATGGGCTTAATATAAGCAGAGCACATAATGCTACTTAGAGAACAAGTGGGGATGTCCATTGACATTGACAAACAATCAGAAATCGTCATCTAACGAACTAGCGCGACGCACACGTCACCCAGTGGTCTAACCCAGAGAAAAGGACAACTCACAATGTTCTGCGAGAACCGCCCACGGCGGACGGGTTCGTATAGTTCACGTTGGCTTTCGCATAGTCCGACATCCGCTTCTCGAAAAAATTGGTTTTGCCTTGGAGCGAGATCAGGTCCATAAAGTCGAACGGATTCTGGGCGTTGTACACTTTGGCATTGCCGAGCGATACCAGCAGGCGATCGGCGACGAACTCGATGTATTGACACATGAGTTGGGCGTTCATGCCGATCAAGGCGACGGGGAGAGCGTCTGAGGACGGTCTCGTGAGCATGCGCGGCGGCTCGGGGGATCTACAGCGATGAACGCACCTGTAAGGAACTCTTGTTCGATCCCGACTGCCTCGGTGATGATGCGCTCGATGACGTCAGGATGTGGACGGCGCCGGAGGTGGCTGAACAACAAGCAAGCAAAGTCGGTGTGCATGCCCTCGTCCCGGCTGATGAGCTCGTTCGAGAACGTGAGACCGGGCATGAGACCACGCTTCTTCAGCCAGAATATGGATGCAAAAGAGCCTGAGAAGAAGATCCCCTCGACGGCGGCAAAGGCAACGAGCCGCTCTGAAAACGTGGCGCGTCGGTCAGCGATCCACTTGAGAGCCCAGTCCGCCTTGTGCTTGATACATGGAATGGTCTCGATGGCGTCGAACAAATACTTGCGCTCTGCTGGATCCTTGACGTACGTATCGATGAGGAGAGAATATGTCTCAGAATGGACGTTCTCCATCATGATCTGAAAGCCGTAAAAGGACCGCGCTTCGGCGATCTGAACCTCGCTCGAGAAGCGCTCAACCAAGTTTTCGTTGACGATGCCATCAGAGGCGGCAAAGAAGGCGAGGATGCGGGAGATGAAATGACGCTCGTTATCTGTGAGACAGCTCTTCCAATCCCGGATGTCATTTGAGAGGTCTATCTCCTCGGCAGTCCAAAAACATGCTTCTGCTTTCTTGTACATTCGCCAAATCTAAGCGAAGATAAGGTACGGCATACAGCGCGATGTGATGCACGTACTTCATCATATTTTATGGGAAAGAGCACGAACCGACGCTTGTCTGGCTTCAATAAAGGTTCTTCACCTACCAAGTTACTGCACTGTGAGTAGCGATGAGCCGGATAAGGCGGGAACGCATACACTCGGGCAGGTCGACTTCACCAACGAACCTATTGCAAAGATTACTGTCCCCTATCCGAAGCCCGTCGAGAGAATCCGGCAGCGGTGATTTCATATCGGAAATACGACTGGTATCGTGATCCAACTCGTAATCTAGCGACAATGTCGCCGTAGCATCTATGATCTGATGAAACGACGAGTATTAGGATAACATCGCCAGTTAAACAGCACTCGCCTGTTTGTCAGAGACAGGTGTCATCGAACGAAAGACCAAAGATATGATGATGACTCGGGGAGCAGCGGAACCGGTACCGGTGTTAGGGGTCTATGATTGGCTGATTACTACAAAGTACCACCGCACCAGGACGACTCCAAACAACTATTATACAACAGTAATGTACGATGGCAGAAGCCAAAATTACTCGTATGCAACAATAGAAGAGTGCATGTGAAGAGCCGATGGATCCTCTACTGCAATCGCACCGATTTCCGCTTCCGCTTCCGTAGGGTCACTTGAGGCGTTCCCGGTGGGATCGCCGATGTGGGAGGACTCGGCGGTTGGGTGAAATATGTCGATCGTGCGAGGACGCTGAGGATAGCGGTGGAGACGTAGTGCCCAAATATCCCAACCGAGGCCCCAAAGATGCACGCTACAGCGCAGAACACGTAGACCGGGTACAACGCCACTGCGACCGTGCGGAGGATCGAGAACGGGGTGAACAACACGACGTCGAGTGTGATTTGGAGCGCGAAGGTGATGGGCGAGAGGAACGCGTACACGATGGACCAGATGATGTGCAGTGGGTACACCGTAGCGAGGAGCAAGCGTATCCCGAGGCGAAACAAGAGTGAGGACCCAGCGAGGGCAGACCGTAACAAGGGTAGAACCTTGGCAATCGGAGGTTCCATGTTTTGGACTGCCTGCGTCATTGTCGTGGTTGACATGGCAGTAAACGCGACCCTCTGCTAGTTTTTTCCCTGCTCTCGAAGCGAGCGTCAAGTGATAGAAGCATGGGCAGCGAAACCGAAATACTGACCACCACGGAGGAGTTGCAAAGGATAGAGCGATTGTCTTCGTTCAAGGTCAACAAGAACTTCCCGTTATCACGTGAGGCACAACGTAAACGGCGATGTCTTATTGCGAAGGCTGAGCGAATCGCGATTCACGCGATTGTGGACAACTTGAAGATTCACAGTGCACACAAGTCTGGCTTATAGCTATCCGACAAGAAGATAATGAAGCCTGCTTCTTAGGCGACTCTCAGACCCCACATCAGTCTAGACAGCTGGGTTGGGGCGCAAGGAAACGCGATGCAGACACACCGGGCAAAGTGATCCGACAATGCCGCAGACGGATGTAGTGCGTTGCCTGATGCACTTGCGCGCCTGCTATCGAGGTTAATTCGTGGAGACAGTACGCGACGATAGCCACAGCAAGAACGGCATACACAATCGCAGTGCTCATAGGATCACGATAATAAAAACGCAATAAGGATGAACTGAAGATGTATTTCATCCTCCAAAGAGACTCGTGGGGGATCTATTCTAGTGTGAAAGAGTCAGGGGTCGTGAATCCGAATGCGAGGAGTGTTCCTACCTAGCGTAATAGAATAATTAGTGATGCACCTACTTCAACTTGGAGAAAAGCTTGGGTCCTGCACAAGCCTGTCAAGAATATGAGCCTTTGCGAGAACTACGAGAGCAAGAGACCGTACGTCAACACAGTGCATCATGCTTTACACGTCAAGGTCAGTACTTGAGTAAATCCCATCGGTAAACCACTTACTGGACTTGCGATCGCAAGTGCATTGAACGCTACGTTAGTCTGGCTTCTGAGGAAGAAAACAAAACGTACATCTATCAAAGGTACCGTCAGCCCATAATAGAACAGAGATGCATAGGTTACTTACAGTTCTTCCACGCAGTCCTCGCCTTTGTAGCCTTGGCCTGCCGAGATCTTCTCTTGACAATGGTCAAAGTGTCGTGCTAGAGGTGCACATTTTGCCGAAGTTTTGCATTCTTCACGGATCACTGGGTGCAGCTACCGAGAAAAAGTATGAGCGGGGAAATACAACAAATTGGAGCGGTCACGCTAACATCCTCCGGTTCTTCCTCTTCCTCCTCCACTTGTTGGACTTCCTCTGTGGGTGTAGACTCTACGACTTCCTCTTGTTCCGCGTCGGCGTGAACGACGTTCAAGAAGGACGAGAAAAAAGCCGAAAGACTCATGGACGCAACGTATGGGGTATGTAGACTAATTTTGCACTCTTCGCGAGTTTACGGGTTGCTACACTTTAAGCGCCGCTTGAAATCATTTGCTCCGCGGTCTCGAATCCAAGCTTGTCAACTCCTACTAGCACTTTTCTTGTTGATGTTCGGCGATTACAAACCTCGCGACGAACGAAGCAAGCTGGCTCCCTTTACGCTTTACTTAAGCTTGCAATCAAGATTGGCAGAAACGCGCTGAGTACGATTGCAGGTCTGGTATTCCTCCTTTAGACATGTCGCATTGTTCCTCCGTCCCAACTTTCCGTGGCCCTGTGGAAGCACACGGGAACCGTTTCTTTCAGTTCCATTGACAATCACTTCTGCAAAGCCTCAGGGATGCCAACAAATGAAGTTACAGATTTCATCTTTCGGACCTACCGGCCCCTGGGTCAGTTCATTTGAACGTGATCCACGCAGCACTTCAAGTTTCAACGTCCGTGATGCAGGCAGTTCTTCATCCATCACCTGCACTCACAACCCACCCATCGTTGCTTATAGAACACATCCATCCTTCCGTTGGGTTGAATTGCTTCTTCACGTGTCTGTCTCGTGCCGCGTGTTCTTGAAACTTGACGGCACTCCGGCTGTTAATCGAGTCCAACATCGCTTATGCGGCTGATTGTTGGCTTTGTCCGCGGTCGGTCCGGTGGGTCAAATGTGAATCCGTTGTTTACGTGATTCATGCAGTTTGAAGCTCGAACGAGCACAGGGTCGGCCCTCACCCGCTTCGACAGATAGCTGTGCCAGCTATCCAGCGACCCGAGAGGGTGAAAGGGCCCCGTTGACCTCATTCATACTCCATTTGTTCTCGTGCGTGGCGCTCACCCCGCCCTCGTTTGTGGCGCCCCGCGCGCAAAATTTCTCTATCATACATCACATTGATGCCAGTTCCCTCGCAGTTTATCGCCATCACACCTGATGAACACGTAGTATCGCATCGTTCCGGCCCAACATTCATTCATAAACCGCAGTAGGAGCAATCACCACGGACACTGCCCATCTCCCAGGCACTGGTATTTCGTAAGCTGCTCATTGTTGGCATCAGTTTATTTCGGGTCTCAGAGCTCACAACAACCGAAGTTCGCTTACCTCTGGTAGGAGCAGCACTGTATGTCATCGCTCCCCCAGTGTTTCTACACTGGCGTGGATAGCCTGCGGCCAATATAGGTGAGTCTACCTTCATTTCCCAGACTGTTGAATATCGCGGCGCATCCTGTCCAAACCGCTTGGGCGCATCCGCCGATATCGTAACCGAAAGCCGGTATAGATCTAGTCCCTGCAAGAATTCGCGACCCCGGTAAACCGAAGTACGTAGGTCGAGCGCTGACAAGGTCAATCTGCACCGGAGTCAATAAGCCCCGTTTAATGCATCGCAATGCCTCCCCTAGTTGAGTCTCGACATAATTAATTATGCGCCCCCCGGAAGATATAACTGGTGTAAAGTGCGATAGCCGAGCAACTGTAACCTCCCTCTTTCTATTTTGCAGCCCTTACTCTGTCGATCTGACATTGTTCCCATCATGTCCTCTGGGGTTCGGTCTACTTTGCAGTTCCTCCAGTGGAATGATTATCTATCACGTATGTCATATATATACATTTGCTCACAGATTGATTCTCAAGATCCGACATAGTCATGACGGTTACTGCTGTCATATATGATTGGTGTAGGTGACGGATTATGCTTGCTTTCCATATCAAACTCATTGTTTTCAACCACCTCTGCAGTCCTTGACTTCTCAAGAGAGGTAACACAGGTTTTCACATCCGAGATGACAGCTGACAACGTGTAATAGGTGCACTATGTTTGGGTGAGGAAGTCACAATATCAGGCTAGCACCAAGTCTCTTATGATTCTCAGTGTAGACCTTGGACCAGGATCTCCACAATGTTCGTTTTGGTCTGTATAGATTGCCAAGGGGACAAGTCTTTGCACTGATATTATAAATCTAGATCCGTTGTTTCGGACTTTCTTGGGTTATGTAGGTATCATTTCTACTATGCATGTCAAGTGATGCAGCTAACAAAGAGACCATTTCAAGCATATATGGATTTTGTAGGTTGTTGATTAGATGGGTTAAAGACAAGTCCAGGCTCATAAAATATGGCACACAGGGGGTGGCACCTTTATGCCAGGAGTTGTGAAAGTAAGTTTTTTTAGCCTTTAGTTCATATGCTAGCACTAATCATATTTCAAAAAGTTGTACATATCTTTCAATCTTGTTTATTGGCTAATCTAACAACCCCTAGATGTAAGCACATTAATTTGAAAATACAAGGACAAGGCATAGATAGTTCCAAGGTACTGCAACTTTTCTAATGTTGAATTGGACATATCTAGTGTTTATCTGTACTGTTGATTGTAAGTTGTACATAACACTTTCCAATTCCACCATCTCTAATTATGTCCTCAAACTACAGTGGTTATGATAATGAGGGTGTATGCAATGTGGAATCAATCCAAAAGCATCCTTTATATCCTCTTGCTCATATGTGTGTCAAAGGTCTCCTCCTCCATCATTTACATAGTGCTCTATTACAGCCCTAATACACATTTATCAAGTATGTCTTCAGCTGCTCCAACTGTATGATACAAGCTCATGTCTCTCTTCATCAGTCACAGCTGCTCAAGTTGCCAACTTCTCTTTCTGTGTTGATTCACTTGGTCAGGACCTAGTAAAATACACCTGGATCAGATCCCCAAGATATCTTTTCAGCATTGTACTGCTGATCCTTGCTGTCATTCAAACATCAAAGCAGTCAATTGAGATGTACAAGGTGACCAAGCAATGGCAACCCAACAAATACATGCAAAAACTCATGAAAGATGGCATTCTTTACTTCTTCTTGTAAGTCGCCTCTTTGTTCTCTTCCATTTATGCTTTCCCTAGTAATCTCTAGATACATGGTAAATGATATGCTGGGCATCCTATGGCAACTCGGCACCCCAAACAATGCAATACTCTTTATCAATGTAACTTTTGCCATTGCCTTGACTGTTACAATGCCTCGTTTCATCATCAATATTCGAGAGCTCTATGATCAGGACATTCATGGTTACCGGGAGGGAATTGACTCCGGATTTGGAATGTTGTCGCAACCCAGCACCAGCGAAAAGTTCATCACGTCTGCAATCGCATTCACAAGCGTCGGCGTGGAGCAGGACGGTCAGGCAGTGGATGGCGGCGAAACGGCAGATGTTGGGGTACGTTGGACAGATTGCATGGAGGGTAACGCAGACCGCTCGGAAGCAGTTTGAAATGTTGGGAGGTTTGAGGGGGAGCACTGCAGGAAACCGAGGGAAGGATGGTGGTACTCTGGATAGTAACTCATTCGTATACGCCTCGTCTTCTGGGCTCTCCTGGTAACGCGCAGGCGTCGACATCTGCAGTGCTGTCAATCTACACGTTGCTAAAATAGAAAACTACTACACCGGCTCTACCATCCGTGGACCCTTTCGTTCGCTGTGGAGTCTTCGGAGGATTGACTCTTAACGCTGACACAAAAAAAGAAGTCAGTGCGGATGAGTGGGTATCTTTTGCAGATATACGCCAGGGGAGGTTTTCCTTTGGGCTGTAGATATTGCTTCCTGATTCAAATTTGCGATGCATTGGGGTTAGAAACACAGAAGGAACTGGTGCCTTGGGAATACAGAACTATGGTCTGCTCAAGAGTATGCAGAGGAACTCACGGTTGCTTCAATTCCCGTGACACAATGACAAGCATTGTCTTCAGGTGAGGGTGTCCATTAGTACATCTGCTTGAGTCGTCGAGAGGGTCCGATGTCTCCGGTAACAGTGACGCGCTAACTTGGAGCGAATCAGAAGTGGTGGGTTTTAGTCAAACCACACTACAAAATAGAGGAGCCCCGAGTCGGGAGCGCCTTTGGGTGATGAGAAGGAGTGGCAAGAGGGGTCGTAAAAAATCAATGAGTCGGAGTCAGCTCAGGTTGTAAGCGACTCGGACAGCACATGGGGTGACGAAAGAACGTTGAGAAAGTGGAGAACCATGGAACTCATCTGTCGCGATGGAGCACGTCCTCACCCCAGTGTTTCTCCGGAGCCTCTGACGGAAAGGTGAATGGCTTGTCATCCACTTCAAAACGCACGACATGTAATCTGTTCTTGCGGAATCTTGCCCGGGATCTGTGACTCGACTATCGTAACCGCGAGGAATCTGTCGAGTTCAAGCTCGAAACAATACGAAGACTGACAACATCAACTTGCGACTTGAAGGTAGGGATGGAAAAAGCGCGAGCAGTTCTTGTTTCAAGCTGACTCGAAACCACCAGCTGCCGGCCTATGCCATTCAACAGGTTTCGTTGCTGTCATCCCGCTGACGAGAGTGGCATCAGCCTAAGGTACTTTGCTTAGTTCACCATTTGTCACCAGATGCTAAGTTATTGACTCGGTGAGATTTAGAAGCAGCGGATGTAATTCTCATCGGTCACGAACCCAGTTTGTCAAATCTCCTGGCCCTATGTCGAGGGCATTCCTCTTATCCGTGCTTTTGGGAACATGGCAGTGACCCTGAAATGCCGTATCGATGGCGGGTTCGACACTTTATCCTAACTTCACCGCTAAGTGGCTCAAAACATGGTGATCAGTGACAAGCACAAAAGTCAGTACGTCAATATTCTTTGGGTCTAGTAAATCTAGTCTTGGCCTGAGAGAGCAAGATTTGTTGATGACCATGCATACATGCTTCTAGCAATAGCTTCGTCCATTGTGCGGTTTCCACTGGGTTCATTGCAGGGGGAGGTCCTGATCAGAGGGATATCTACCACACGGACCACCTTCTCACTGCATGAGCGACGGACTGGATGATGATCGGATGTCTGGGAAGGCTTCATTGCGGTTGTGAGCAGAGATCTGGCATAGCCCACGCGATATCATGTGAGGCGCCTGACTCATCGTGCATCATCATGTGCAAATTCGCGTAACTACTATACCTGACAACGACTACCGTTCCACATGCTCAATCGTCTGAACCAAATCCGCACTGCGCTCATCGCTTTTGCTGCGAAATCATTGTATACAAACGGTGTTGACCCATCCCACTATCGCTCCGCAATGAGTTCAGGTACTTACTGATCACGATCATATGACTAGCACTCACGACTTGACCAGCATCGCAGAATTCGGCCGAAGTTGCCACCTTTGCAGCAGGCTGTTTTTGGGGCGTGGAACACATCTTTCTGAAGTATTACCCTCCTTCTGAGAAGAAGGGGATTTTGAAGACTGCTGTGGGATACACTGGGGGGAAGGATTCCTCTGTCAACCCTAGCTACCGGGAAGTGTGTACTGGTACGACGGACCATGCAGAAGCGCTGAGGATCGAGTTCGACCCATCCATCGTCACGTATGACGAACTCGTTGGTGAGTGTGTGACGGCAAGCATTGATGTCGACGAAATTTATGTGTCCTACCCAGAGTTCTTCTATCGTACGCACGACCCAACGACCCGGAACAGACAAGGCGCGGACACTGGTTCCCGTATGTGTTGTGAAGGCTGCGTTATCGAATATCCCCTGACCCTTGCCTGTTCCCAGAGTACCGGTCTGCTATCTTCACCCACAGCCCTGAGCAAGCAAGTGTTGCAAAACGCGTCACAGAAGAGGTCCAGGCAAAGCATTTCACGCCGAGGGGAAAGAACATTGTGACAGAGATCGCAGAAGCTGGACAATGGTATAATGCGGAGGACTATCACCAACTCTACCTCTTCAAGAATTCTGATGGATACCAGTGCCCTACTCATAGACTGCACTGGTAATGAGTGTATAGATAGTAGCCTGGTCGGCCCATCGGAAACAGTGAAGCGATAAAAGGCGTATTCCAGTGTATTGGCAAGAGTTTCTACCACGAAAAAAACGCCTCAGAGGTACGCAAGCCCGTCCCTTTACGAAGTAACAAGGAGAATGGTGCCGAACGGGCGATGTCAACGCGAACCCACCAAAGGGTAGCTCAACTCTCTGCACCGTCGGTTCTCTTCATGGGCGTTTTTGATTGTGGAAGAATCGAAAAAAAAAATCCAAAAAAAGACGTTTATGAAGTACATGCGTGGGAGAATATTACATACGCACCCCTATAGTATCTCGGTGACCTCGTCGCCCATTCAACACGTCCAACTTTCTACTTACATCGTTTTTGCAGAATCTAGGCCGCGAAGGGCCATGGATAACCAGCCAAAGCGGCGGTGAGTGCAAAGAACGTTCGCATGCTACTTTACGACAGGCTTATGCCTAGTTCATATATCCGTCCAATCGCAGGAACGCCGTTTTTCACTCCCTCCGAGTCGCCCTGAGACTTGGATCGACGTGAACTCGGCTATCTTCTCGACCCTGCCATGGCGAAACAAGTCCTCGGTTTCAAGTCGAAGCTGTCAAGCCCGTTTGCTTATGTAATCAGGAACGATGGTGACGGAAGAACTTGAATGCCGCGCTTGCTTACTTCCCTCGACATGCCCGCCGCTCACAAAGTACCGGAAAACCATCCCGTACAGGCCTTCTTCGCCGATCGCGATCCAAAGGTAGAGTTATATGTCACCCATATCGATACTACCAATGCATCCACCCGAAAGTACGTCGAGCATCACACTCTCGGATGTCCCACGAATGACGTGTCGTACACTTCAGAAACCACTTCCTAATGCTAGTGGGAATGAACCTCCTCTGGTCCTTCCTCCTCATGAGACGATTGTATCACGGCATGTCCCGATACGGGGTTTGGTATGTCGTCGGGAAACTAGTTCCAAAGTGGAGCGCGACCCTACCGGACTTCAACGTGGCGCTCCTCGGCCACATTGTCATGGACCTTTTCATCTTCCTGATCCTGGTTCCCATCGTACGCGATTTTCTCGGTGGTATCGCCACCCTGCGTTTCCGCCATGGATTCCCCAAGGAAGAGATCGTTTTTCGTAAGCCCAGCGAGTCTACGGTAGCAAACATCGTCTCGGAGGCTCCGGAGAAGAGGGATGCTTTCATGAAGGATCTTCTCCGCCGTGCTGTCGACACCGAGGAGATGAAGCAAGCGGTCTTTGGCTTGCCATGGGAAGAGTGGGCGTATGACTACAAGGCTATGGCAGCTGCCTATGAGCTGGACAAGAAAGGGATTATCAATGCAAAGACGTGGGATCTCTGCGTGTGGATGAAGATGCCAGACGGCTGGACTGCTGTTGAACAGGGAAAGGAAGAAGATATGCAAAATCAGATTGGCACGATGGAGAAAATGAGGGTAAGGTTGTCCGCGGGGTTGATTGAGTGTTTATTCACCCATGATTCGAACAGGATCGTCTCCGCGCCATGGGCAAGTTGCATGTTTTCAACCAGATGATGGAAGTCATCCAGGTGAAAACGATGTCAAAGGACGGTAAAC
>JBBPOC010001196.1:0-11077 GCA_038091235.1 Tylopilus rubrobrunneus | reverse complement strand
GGCACGACTGCTTTACGCTTGACTTTTGGTTTCCGAGGGGATTTGCTAGTCGATTTTGCCGGAGCTTTTTGAGGTTGTCCGTCGGGTGGGGATGGGGGAGGGACAGCAGGAAGGCGAGGCCTGGTCGGGCTGGGGTTGTCTTCAACAGGAGGGAGGGGGAGCTCGGGCTCGGAGCTAGTGGTGGTCGCATCGTCGAACTGAGTCGATCGGACGTGAGAGAGTGGCGGAGGCCCAAATGACCCCAGCTCGATTCCCGAGAAGTCCCAGCTATCCCCGGAGAAGCCGGCGTCAATGCTTCCCATGGCATCAGAAAAGGAAACACCTTCTGCAAAAGTCGGTGTCTGAGGAAGAACGTATGTGCCCGGGACATATCCGCCCATCGACGTGAACGGCGAGAATGATGGTACCGGAGGAATGCCGCCAGCTGGACTGAATAAATGATTCTAGTGGACTGTTAAGTGAACGAATAGAATTCTACGAGGAAGGCTGACCTGAAAATCAAAAATGCCCGAGGCTCCATTTGGCTGCGTTGATGCATTAATTTGAAACGTCGATCGATTGGGGTGAGAAGACCCCAGCGCCACCCCGATGGTTCCTGATGGACGCCAAACTCCTGATGATGCATCAATGTCAGCCAAAGGATGCGATGCATCACTTGCAAGCTAGAAAATCGGGTTGAGTCTGGGTATAAAAGACGAATGGTCAACATACCTGGAACTCAGAACCCTCAACGCTGTCCCCCGGGGTTGGTTGTCTATCCCCCCCTTCACCCGCGTCTTCTTCATCGCCCTGGCCATCCTCCTCTTCCATCGTCAGGTTATTTGTACCACCTGACTCGGAACCCCCAACGTCACCCTCTTCTTCCCCGACGTCATCATCCGCTTCACCCGACTCAGACTCGTGGTCATTCACAGACGTGTTCTTCGTAGGATCGCGTAATTCTGCAGCTATGGTAATGTCGTCAGCAGATATAAAGTCAGACAGGTCAGATACTCACGGAATAGGACCTCGGCATACTCCTGGAATGCAGTGAGCATGACGCTCTCTTCTTTTGGGAAAAGGGACGCGAACGAGTGTCCTTTGGGGGTCTCGTCAGGATGACAGCTACGGCAATGGTAAATGAACAGTGTAAATCGCGAGAAATTGAGAACTTACGACAGTGAAGTGATCTCCCAGTTCCTCGAAGGATCAGGGCCAGCGCAGACGAAGGATACGGCAAAACGGGTACGGCGTTTGATGATTTTGGCAATCCGTGCGAGCGCATAAGGGAGGTCATCAATTGCACTATAGATTGCGTCAGCCTCACTTATGGGGATCTAATAGAACGAACACCCGCCGTTGTATTTCCACGGGATCTGTTTCTTCCTCAGGCTCTGGCTCAACTGCACCATTCTTGGGCTTCTTCTCCTGCAACTCGTACATCTGTTGGATTTTTGCCTTAATGTCGTCGTCCTCTGCGTCCAGACATTGCTTTGCGAATTTGCGGACCGTATTAACGCTATTGCCTTCGGGGACATTGCCCGCCTCCTGCTCGGCCTTGAACTGATGCTTGATCCGGTCGTCGTAGTACTCGAGCATGTAAAGTTCTGCGTGCGTACGAACACGCGTCCCTTTCGGTTCTATAGCCTTTTCGAAAACGGAGGTTTGCTTTTGCTGCAGGCGGCCCCTTCGTGAGCCATTGGCACGCCAGCGAAACCATGTTTTGATTTGCTTTATTTGTAAGCGTGTAAGCCGAATGAATGGAAGGAGTACTGGAAGCATAAGTAGACAATGACTCACGCGTTTACGACTCTCCACAGCCTCCCCCAGGGCCTGGCTTTGTTCTGTGTTGAGCGGTCCTTCGACGGTTGGGAACAAGATGGCCCTCTCGGGCCATTTCTCGAACCAAGCGGGGAATAAGTCCTCCCAGACTCGAGCATAGGTTTTATTCTGCGTGCGCTCGAGATACGCAGGGAGCCAACCTGTGAGGAACTCAAACTGATCCTGTGTCGTCCAGGTCACGGCGGTCATGCTGAGTTCAAAGGGTGATAAAAATCGTAAATTTGGCCATCGTTGCTTCGGCTTTTTGAAGGAAGGTATATTGAGCCGACCGATGAGTTCGTATGCGGCTGGTCGACGGGAGATTAAGGATAAGGAATCCCCAAGGACAAAATAGCTAGACAACACTTTGTCAGACGTCAGTACTTCAGTGAGCAGCTTCGCGAATATTACCATTAATTGGACTGCCTCGCGACATAGATCAGATCGAGCTTGATTTGGCAAATTTCCAGAAATGCAAACAGCAACGACGTTGTGAGCTCCGAGTCGTGGGAAGCACTGGCAGACCGGGCCGTTAACCTGGTCCTAATCAAGAAAGCTCCTAATTTTACGAAGTAGACAAAAACATTTGCCATGAAGCTCTGGTGTAACTGGCAGATACCAAGATGGCCCGGGGTATGTAGGGAGGGGGTCATAAAACAGTATAGTAGCCTGAGTGTGCGATAGATACATGTATGTCGACATGATGAGCAGAGACAGAATAAATGCATGTAATGGCATGGTCCAAAGCATGGTCGGATATGAGCCTGACCTCTCGTACTTTTCAATGCCTCACTTTCTGTAGCGACGGATATTGATTTTGTAATGACTAGGGAACTTCGTTGCGTGTCAAAGACCTCCAAAAGTCGTGCAAAAGAGGTGTTACCGTTGTGATTGCTGTAGATATGTCAAAGATATTCCATAAATCTCGCATAAATCTCGCATAAATCTCCGACTGGTACGTCTACTAGATATGGCAGCGAATCAAGAACCACCTAACTTAACCCCACACCATCGCTTCAAATCATCCACCCCGTCCATGATGGGCAGACCAAGGCTCTATCACACCATCGAGGAAAAGCTGAAAGCCAAGCGAACGTACAGCAAGACATACTATACCAAGTGAGCTCATACATCATACACACAACGCGCACAGTACTACTCCGAGTGACTGTCTTCAGAAATCGCGAACGGATAAGTCTCAGAAACAAGGAGAAGTATCGACTAAGGGTTAGGTTGAGTGGCTCGCTGATTACCTCCTCGAACAGCTCATTGTTGACGGTCACGGTGTTATCCAGTGAACACAACAAGGAGGTGCCTAATGCACCAGCCGACGCACCAAGCGAGCTACCTATCCCTCTCGAACCAATGGCGGCGCCACGGTAGGCTTATACACCTCACATCTACTCAGGCTTGTAACCGTATCTCTGTAGGGTGCACACGACCTCTCGAAGCCTGGAGATCGCCCTCATGACCCTCATCAACAACTCACTCGTATCTTTTCTTGACAAACTTGCCTCCGACTTTCCTCACTCTCCTGCTCCTTTGACGCTCATAAAACACCTTGAACAGTCACTGGAAAGGGCGGAAGAACTGAACACCCTCGCACAGTCGCTGCATGCAAAGATTTTGCAAAACTGTGGTGTATGTGAACGATTGAACAAGGTTGAGCTAACCAGGCGTAGGATTGCACGCGTTGTTCATGCCCTCGAGGATTTGTTGCTCCACGCTCAGTCCGTGGGCATCGATGCCTTTATAGATATGCACCGTAACAGTCAGTTCCTTTACCAAACAAGTCTTGATATAGTACCGCTTTCGTAGATACTTAATCGATATGCTTCGATTTCATTTCTTCTGCTTAAAATAGACATTTATTTCTCAAGTCCTCATGGCACCGAGACAAAGATCATCGGGAATCGCTAATCAGATTTGGCAAATCTCAGACCGATTGTGGCTAGAACTACACGTGACAAGAACTTGAAGATCGACGAGTACCAACTACGCCACCATGACTACGTGGGCCTCATTTGAGTCGATCGCATTGGCCATACCCAGCAGACCAGCATCAATCGAAGCTACACGAGAGAAAGCAGCGAGGCTCACTCCCTGAACGTGAGGAGAGGTGCGCTGCCTATGAAACCATTAACACGAAAACTTGAAGTATTGATAAATACACAGACTTACCAGGCGGAGAAGATACCAACTCGGCGGCCGCGAGTCACCAAATAGAAGGGACCAGCTGCGCCGGCCTGAGGTACATCGAAAGCGAAGTCGTTGTACGTCTTCTGGAAGCGAACACTTCCATCCACGAGGACATCTGTGACGGCCAAGTCCCGGAGAAGCTGCAATTTGAGGATCTCCTGTGGAATGGGAGGGGGAGTGCCAACAGGATTCGCAGAGTGGGTGGCAGCAGGGGGAGACTCGGCGGCGGCGGGATTGGTGGAGGTAACTACAAGAGGGATGTTGTCAACATCAAGATCGTCCTCCGATTCAGAGGTGACGTCGGAATTCTCGGCAGGAATGTCGAGCTTGGCAGAGTCTAAGGTAGGTCTGCGCATGGCAGCAGTGGGTACAGAGATGGCAGGGTGAGCACCGGAGGTGGACGCCGGAGCGGCAGCGATGCGAATGGCGGAGTGAACCCGAACAGCCTCACTTTCACTCAAAGTCATGTTTTCGAGGAGGAGGAGGACGGCACCTAGGGAACGGAACATCATCAAAACCGTCTCGCTGACGGCGTGAAAGGACATACCAAGGTTGGAATTCATCATACTAAGACGTGGAGTGGGAGAGTGGTTGTCGAGGTCGCTATCAATTACTCTGAGAATAAATGATGGTCGAAGCTTATATACGCCTGCACATTCGGACCCTTCGATAAATGGAAACTTGGACGATGTATGGAGGATCGCAGGAGTTTCAGCTCCGGTCGAGAGTGGTTGTAGATACCATAAAGAAGAAGAGAAACATGACATTCAAGTAGGTAAATGTCCTACCTTTGGAGACGAGACTCGGAGGGGTGGTTCAACTTGAAGTCGTTGGATGCTGTCGGAACCTCGTGTTGTCCAATCATGACGAGCCTGCCAGTGAGCCATATGATAAGCCCGCGGACATGCGCCAATCAGACCATCGTGTTTCCACTTCCAAGCTTTGAATTGCTCGACTTCAGATCTAAGGGAGATTGCGGGGACTTGCTAATCTGTCGGGCAAGACGCTCCTACGAGGTATGGGCTGAGGATTACCATTATCGTAACCCAAAAACTCTTAAAAATCCTTCAATGGGGTGCGTGCGTCCCCCTAACAGATCACCCGCCCCGCTGCTCGATGCCTCGAGAATCTCCTGTCATAAAAATTTCCCTTCCAAGGGCTGTCATCTTGCGCTCATTCTCCTTTTCATACGACTACGACCCCGATATCGCTGGACCAATCGTAAGTACATAGTCTGCATAGATTCTGGTTGTTGACCATATTGTAGCGTTTCGAATTTTACGTGGAGCCGGCAGTGCCGGCGGTGCAGCCACTGCATAGCCGCGATCGCGAGGAGAGCGAGGACGTAAACAACATGTATACGACGCCGTCTCGCGAGCATCATGACGACAAGGAAAACCGTGACATCTCTGACCCTGTATGTATGGTACAGAATATTCTATATACGATCACTGACTTATGAGATGCAGGCAGCGTCCGGAAATAGTAAGGGAGCGGGTAAAACTAGGGCTGCAAAACGCCAGAGGAGGGGCGAGTAGGTCCTAGCCGGTGTAATAAAGTTAGCTATAGCTTCTTTATCTTGACGTAATGTGCTATGCTTCCGACGCATCACCAGGCTCAGGGGACGAGGCACGACACACGACAGTGAGACCCAGCCTTGTACCACCATGGCTCCGACGGTCCAAACAGCCCAACCTAGCAATGCTCTTGACAAGGCTCTCCAACGGACCCTACAGGCTGCTCGAAAGTCCACCAAGAAGCCTGCAACCTCTTTTTTCTTTCGGGAAACCGAGAGCTCCACTCCTCACTCAGCAAGCTCCGTTGATGCCACAGACGACGCACGTAAAGCTCTGACTAGAATCTCGCAACGACGTCTTAGAAATGGTCAGAAGCTTGCTAGCAAGCCCGCGTGTACCATCCTCCACCGCGAAACTGCCGCCGTAACCAAGACTCGACTACACTCCTCTTTCCAGCCTCGCAAAGACGGTTCTATCTCTCATAGACGTATATTCTTCTCTTCTACCCAACCACTGTCAGAAACAGTCCCCCGTGAATCTGTCCTGGATGCTTCTCCCCTGGATGTCCCTGACCTGGGGTCCTGGGATCATCCGCTGACTGAAGTTACCGGTGACCCGGGAGTAAACCATCACATCAGCAGGAAACGCACTGCCGCTGTAAGTGACTATTTGACATTGCCCCGAGCTAACATCCCGCTAATACTTGTAACTAGGATCACCCGCTTTTGACCTGGTTGCCCGACCGGGATGCATTCCTGGAGGAAATGATACGCATTGAGGGCCGCGGAGGATGTATAGACTGTTGCCCCCTCTGCGGCAATGCTCACCCGAACATTAGGTGTGCGGATTGTTTTGGCGGGGAACTTCTTTGCAGTGCGTGCATTGTAAGTAGCCATGCACGGAATCCGTTGCATATTGTCAAGGTAAGTGTAAAGATGGACTATCTATGGGACGAAGGGGCTGAATATTCGACTAGAAATGGAATGGGATCTCATTCGAGTCCACGACGCTCAGAGAACTTGGGCTTCGAGTTCAACTAGGACATTCGCCAACGGATTCCTGTTATAACCCTGAGCATTACTCCAGCGATCTTTTCACCCTCATCGACACCACGGGTATCCATGCCATCTCGTTAGATTTCTGCAGCTGTGAATCAGCCACCAGTCACTTTCGGCAACTCCTGCGTATGGCCTGGTTTCCTGCGACAACCTCCCGACCGCAAACTGCCGCTACTTTCCGTGTACTCAAGCAGTTCCATCTTCTTTCCCTCGAATCCAAAGTATCAGCGTACGAATACTATAACTCATTGTCCCGACTCATTGACAACACAGGCCTCGTGGATATCCAGGTAATGGAATCCTTAAAATATATATTGTTGCTCACAGCACTGCATAGAATCGCTACGAAGCATTCTTGAGGATGACAAGAGAATGGCGCCACCTTAAGATGCTCAAACGAGCCGGTCGAGGGCATGTGGTTGGGGGAGTCGCAAGCACGCGCGAGGGCGAATGTGCGGTTATATGCCCGGCATGCCCTCATCCAGGAATTAATCTACCACTCGACCTCAGTAAATCAGCCAGTCATTCTTCCAGACCCGATAAGAGGTAAGTGTCGGGGCTTGTTTTCACATCGTCGGGCTAATGCATCACTCCCATACAGCTGGCGCCACGCACTCTTTGTGGCCATAGACGCAAACTTCCGACTAAAGCGCAAGAAAGTATCATCGGATACTGTAGATCCGAGTTTAAGCCAAGGTTGGGCATATTTTGTCGAGGAGGCGGCATACAAAAGCTATGTGGGAAAAATGATCAACGAGGTCCAAGAGGTAATGTGGCATTGTCGTTCCCCAACCATCCCTTCATTGACCTAAATCAGAAAAGTACTTGCTCGAGTCATCTCGCCGTCAACATGGCCGACACAGTGTCCCGTCACGGATTAGCAGCAACCGGTGTTGGCACAGTCGACTGTGCCCGTCACAATATGAAACTGCCAACGGGCGTAGGAGACCTGCAAAAGGGCGAAAAGTACGTCGATTGCTTATATCCGAGTTGACTTCAAGCTTTAATGGGTTGCTAGGTACATCAACATGGACTACCTTCTCTTCTCGACGCTCCGCCACAATTCCGTCGATTCTCTCAATATCTCGTATGACATCGTTTGCCAGTGGTCCAAGAACCTCTCGATTCGTGTCCCTAAGCTTCCCCCCTCGCTGCAACTACCAATCCTAGAAAAGCGAATCAACTTTCTCGTCCCTAAATTCCACTTACCGGCACATGTCGAGAGATGTCAAACTTCTTATTCGTTTAATTTCACTCCGGGGGTTGGACGCACGGATGGAGAGGCTCCAGAGCGAGGTTGGGCGAATATCAACCCTGTCGCATCCAGCACGAAGGCCATGGGTCCCGGAGCAAGACGGGATACTTTGGATGACCACTTCGGTCATTCCAATTGGAAGAAAGTGGCTAGTCTCCGTGAGTTTGTTCAACCTACGTATGCAATTCACTAATTGTTGGTAGGAGACAGCCTGCTTCAGAAGTTAAAGACGGCTATCAGTAAGCGCACAGAACATCATGATGCACTGGAGGAACTCGAAAAGGGACTCCTATCAAGCGAGCCTTGTGAGTTGATGAAGTGGAGGACCCAGGTCGAAGATTGGGAGAAAGACTGTACGAAGGCGAACCCGTATGAGCGCCAAGGTAACGGTCAGTGCTTTTCTTCACTTTCACATTTCTCCATTTATGCAGCAGCCGTTAACATGCAGTCATGACGATGGCCTCCGTTCGGCTTCAGCTCGCCAAAGAGGAGGCCGATGACTTAGCACGCGGGAGTTCCACGCTTCACGACATCTGCTCGCCCAGCGTGCTAATTAGTACAGGTTTAGAACTGGAGGATCAACAGTAAGTGATTCCTTGTTGGCACTTCCTCCGGAATTGGTATTGAGCTGCCAGTAGGCGCCGTCTAAGACGAGACAAGGCTGGATTGAGTGTCCACAGTACGGACAATCAAAAAGCTCATCTGCTTCAGCAGAGCAACACCCTCCAACGCCGTATTGACGCCTGGGTCAAGCTACAGTATCTCTTCCTCCCTTTTCTGGCTGCTGAACGCGCCAAAGACTCTGGGGATCACGATGCTGACACCGTGAATCCACCGGAGTCCTACGAGTTGATGCTTCCCTCTGAACTTAGCTGCTCGCATCCTCGCGACGAACGCCTGCAAAGGGTTGAATGGAAGCTACGCTATGCACAGGCTCTGGACGCGCTACATTCGTTGAGGTCCAACCTCCGGGCCCAGAGCTGCATTCTGAAGTTCAAGGATCGTAACTTACGTGGGCAAGGTGCAAACACTAGAGCTCGGAATACTCTCAAGGCGGTAGAGTCAAGAATTGAAGCGGCAACAAACAGGTTAGTGGCTAAGTGGGTCTGAGACTTGAACTGATGTTGGAACCAAATAGGTACGACGACGCTCGCAAAGCGCTGGTAAATCTGGCTCCGTTGCTTCAAGAAAACAGTACATGGCAGTCCGTTCTTCGACCACTCAATCATCAAGATATTCGTTCCATGTCAGACCTTGTCTGGGGAGAGACCGAGGGGACAAGAAAATTGTCTTGGATATGGTGTATGGGTGGAGCAGTTCAAGATACAGACGAGGGCATCTTAGAAGGTCTGTGCTTCGTTGTTGCATCAGTATCCAAAAAACAACTGACGTACCTCCTAGATATGCGCATCGAATGGTGCAAAGCTCGAGCCAGGGCTCTGCGATGGTCGGAAGAAGCCGACCTTCTAATGGAGGAGATGCGGAGGACCTTGGAATTCTTTCAGTGGGACGCAGCCCGTTGGGAAGAAAGGATGTTGTTCGTACCGAACGACATGGTGGTTCTTGAAGGTCACCGCGCATATGCTCACCGACAGGCCACTCTCAGGAAAAATCTTATAGAAAGCTGCCGCCATTCCTGGATAGCTACAACAGAGTTTGCAAGGGAAATAGAGAAAGACTGGAACGGTGGTGACGAGACCAGTGGAGGTGCTTAACCTATTAACTACTTTCGTATATAGCTTGATCGGCTACAATTTGAGTCACTCGGCATTCCTCTTGGCTCGAGATGAAGGCTTATGCATCACTAACCGGCAGAGACGGTGGGAACACAACAGCGGGAACACAATCAAGTTATGCATCATGTGATGCCAGTTTCGGTCTTGGGAGCGAGTACCTCAAGTGATGCATCACGTAGCGTGCGAACAAAGAGGGGTATGATGCATGCAGCAGAGTAATGCATCACACAATGCCGGTGTCGGACTTGGGAGCATACTTCAGGTGATGCATCACGCAATGTTGGTGTCGGACTTGGGAACTTGAACATACTTCAAGTGATGCATCACTGGGAACACAATGGTGGGAACACAATGTTAGGTACATCAAGTTATGCATCAGTGATGCTGGTGTCGGACTTGGGAGCGCATACCTCAAATGATGCATCATGCAGCATATGAACAACTTGAAGGGGGCATGCCGGTGGTGTGTGCAGCAGATTATGCATCACACACTGGCACCATTCAAGTTATGCATCATGCAGCGCATGAGCAAAGGGGGCATAGAGTGTGCAGCAGCCTGTTAACTGATGCATCACACACTTGGGGGGATAGAGATGATGAGGATCGTCATTATATTGCATCAAATGCCCATGAGGACTACAGTAATTCATGCATCAAGATCTCAGGGGGTGGTGGTGGCGGCCCGGGCCGTGTAACTGATTACTTGTTTCGACAAAACATCCTATCAAATAAGGATACATTGCTAGCTTAGTCAGCTGCATTCTCATAGTCCACAAGCCCGTTGGACGTGTGCTGCATGTTTCATCGGTCACTTAGGTTGTCGTTGATGACGCTCTTTGCGCATTCTCGCTGCATATCTTGATAGGCTCTGACCGCTCTTGGTTGTAGGCTATGCGCGACTTTTCGGAACCGACGAAACCGGTTGCCACTGCATGAGCAAAGGAACCCTGTACAATAATTCGCCAGCGGCGATCGAGTGAGGACAGTCTACAAGCGTACTGCCCTCTCTCTGCCGCAGCCTACCTCTATGTACTATGGGTTATGGGGGTTCTCAACATCAAATCCCTGCAAACCAAGCCGGGAATTGGCAAAAGCTATGGGTTACAAGAGAGTATGGTAATATACCACCTATGCGTTATGACAGAGTTGGCTGTAGTACTTAACGGACAAAGGGCTCGCGAACATATAAACGAAAAAGGAAACCCAAACTGTCAAAACATCCGCGACACCCGAAACACCTGAAACACCTGAAACACCCGAGAAAAGCATCGGTCCAGGATGAGTGTCGTAAGTACACTTTCGCACTGGCACGCTGTTGGCCATCAACTTATTGATGAGTGCTCAATGAGCAGATTAGCTTAGCGTCGCCCACCCTTTTTAGAGTCGCTTATGGGCATTTTGGTCAATGGGAGACTTGCAAAAGTGTCGTCGAACGAGTACGTTACTTTGCGCTTGGCTGTCCACTGGCAGCCTGCTGATGAATTCATTGTCCGTACCTTTTTTTCATGATTA
>JBBPOC010001195.1:0-11080 GCA_038091235.1 Tylopilus rubrobrunneus | reverse complement strand
GTTTGTACAACTTTGCGAGCTTGCTCTTCGTGCTCTTCTTTCTTGGGAATGATGTGGGTGTCTTCCTCGCTCTTCACTTGGACCGTCCGTACGCTGCGGTCACCAGTATCAGGTCCTTCGACGCTGCCACGAAACCGTTTCAAATGACGAAGGTTAACATTTTGTTGAGTTGACAGTGAGAAGCCGGCGAGCGGTCCGATGTTGAGTTCTTGACTTCCCGCACTAGCAGCTTCCAGGATAGTTTGCGACTTTGGTTTTCGTCACGGTGCAAGGGCAGACGGGGTTGGACTGATATCACCACCAGACCCTGATGCAAGCTGAGGGTGTAACGATGATCTGCGACCACTATCCGTGGACACGGGGACGGGCGTCCTCGCCGTGTGCTGGGTATTCTCCGCAACACGGGTTGAAGGAACAAATGGAGAGGCGGCTGTCGGTTTGGGGGGCAAATGTCCGCTAGTGGTTTGGGGGGTTGGTGCAGCAAGCATCACACCGCCCGAGATGGGCTTATCCTTATGCGTATCCGTTGAGTGCGAGGCTTTCGGACTCGGGTGAATGTCAGACGGTGGGATAGCACGATGGAGTGCAATAGTCCTTCCATCTTCGTCCACATCCATGGCGTTAGTGGTCTCCTGGGAGAGCGAATTCTGTGGTCCGGGGGCGGACCCCTGTCGAATCTGCGATTCCCTGCAGCTGCAATGCACCGATGTTTTCGGGACGGCCAGGATGCTCGGAAGTCTGGCCTACTACAGGTCCTAAACCATGAGCTTGAGACTCCGCATGGGCCTGCTGTTCCACCAAAAGCCGAGCTTGCTCGCGACTGTTCTCGACTTCTCGCCGCTTTCGCTCTGCTTCCGACTCACGCCGTTTTTCCTCCAAAAGCTGGCGCGCGCGTTCCCTTTCGGCGTGTGCTCGCAAATGTTCTCCCACGGCTCGGCGTTCTGCTTCCTCAGCCTCCTCGGCTTCTCTCTTTTTCCTTTCTTACTGAGCAACCCGAGCATTGCCGATTGCAGAGCTAAACTGTTGAAATGCTGTAGCGATGGCACGGTTACTACGGCGATGAAACGTTTGGAGGGGCAGGCTGTGGATCTGAACTTTTCAAACACTCCGATTGTGGACGTGCTTGTCCTAACGTCTCCGTCATGTCTACCGACGACTACGCTCGTCCCCAAACAATCGACTCACCTCCTACTGTTCAAAACTCATTAGAATATCTTGTCACCCATATCTTTCTTCCAGTCGACCTCCCCGGTAAAAGCGACTATTCCCCGGACAACGACGATGCACTGGTTCATGTAGCATCCATTGCTGCCCATGCCTATGCCACCAACCTCAATGGATCCTCTGAGCAGGCTCAGTGGCATCGCGTCGCCAAGATGTTAGATAACTTACAAGCCTCCGTGCACACTAAGTGCATGGACCATGACCTAATGGTCTCTCAGCTGCGGGGAATGCAGACAGGAGGTACCTTCGCATATTTCCTATCGATCTCTGCTGACCACCCTTAGATATCCTCGCGTTCCTCATCCCATCTGAAAATGCTGGAATTATCTTTTCGAGGCGGGAGACTTGCACGACATGCGAGGCCTTCGAGGTTTCCCCAAGTGAACATGCCGTCAAGGCGTCGCCAGGGCCTCTAACACGATCGTATCCTGGATCAGCCCTCGAGATATCTCATGTCTTGTTTGACGATGAAGACTTCACATCCAGACTTGGAAAACTTCTCTCGCATCGCAACTATCTCTGGCCAGATGTCACTCTCCCTTCCCCCTCTGATCCACAATATCTCATTACGCTACTCAATGGCGTCTTGCAATGGTTGGGTCTCGTATTCTTCTTACTTAAGCGAACGTCTGACGCTGCTTATTGCCATCTTGCATAGTTCTGGCCGCGTTTGTGAGGTGTCTCGCATCACCAAACGTGTTCGCGACCACATTGGTGGCGCATCCTACGGCCCCCTGCGTTGGCGTCGCTCGCCTGTTTGGCTTTTCATCAGAGTCGCCATCCAGTTATCGGTTGATCACTCTCTTGGGCGTCCTTCTTACAAACAATTCATGCTGTTCTTCATGTGCACCCTGGCACGGCACGAGAGCAATACTACTCTTTCCCACAATCATCTTCATTTGATGAAGTCTACGATTATCCGACGTTTAGGCAAGCTTGGCTCCTCTGCCCCCAAATGGCTCTTCAAACCGGCGCTCGAGACGTGTATTCGTGTTCAAGAAATCCTCGACGCCAGGTGGAAGCGACTACATGCTCGCCGATCACTATTCCAAAACCCTTCGCAGGATGAGCTTGTCAGGGACACACAGCTCTCACTCCCGCACAGTAACGAATACATTCGCAACATCCTTGAAAACAACGGCCACCTATCCGCTTTTCGTACACCCTTCAGTCCCAGCCACCGATGCCGAGGAACCATCGGAGACTTCTTGTCTTTGGATGTGTCCTTTTTTGACGAGGCATATAATGCCGACCCCCGTACTGCCATGTATGACGTCGAGCAAGCGGTTGAAGGGTGCCTTGATGATTGGCTTGCCTCCATCAGCACCGCGGACGAGGCATGTGCACAGCTTGGGCTCTTGATGGATAGGTACACGAACAAGGCTCATCTGTATCCGAACGGTCGTCCAGAACATACACCAGCCACGTACTTGACAATGATCGACCTTTACATCGCCATCGATAAGTTGGTTGTAAAGGAGATACCCATGCTTGCCGACTATCCCCCTCTGCTTCCGATCGCTCTGTTTGAACAGATGTTCCTGCGCAGCACAACCAGCCTCCATCGTCTCTCTTGCGCATTTCAGTACCTCTCTGCACGCTATTCACGATCACGTCCAGGGTGGTCCGCGATATCAAACGAGTTCACCGAAGATAGTTTTCCTGTCCGCTACTACAACCAGTCCCCGCATCTCCAGGAGCTCAAGGCTCGCATTGAAGAACATCAAGAGCATCGATCCGGTCTACATATGTCTCAAGGTGCAGGGACACAGCAATCACTACTGCCCACCTCCCCATTACATGCGAAAGTTGTCGTGTTCGAACTGCAGTGCCCAGTGTGCGTTCACATTTGGCGTTCTGCTGCATCCCGCATTTGGTATTCTCTTGAGGGTATTCTTGGTAACCTCCATAAATGGGACATTGAACTGCTTGGGAATGTCCCTGCGTTCATGCCCTACTCTGTCGAGCGCTCAGGACCCCGCCCCCGTATTGAGCTCCACCTTGCCTATGTCCGCTCAAAGTCTTCCGAGCCTTGGAACAGCTGGATTCTTTGCTATGTAGTTCGGCATCCCGATCACCAGGAAATAGAGAAATCCCAGATGTGGAAGCTGGAGAACTACAAATGGGATCGCAGGGACCTATCTCAGCATCTCGGATACGCTTTTGGATGGTTTAATATACGCGATTCGGGCCATCATGATTGTCGTTCCTGCATGTCCATGGAGTATTATACTCGCCCTCACACACCCAACGAGATATTGGCTGCCCAAGCGAGCTGTCCCGAAGATCTGTCACTTGACGAGTTCACTACATTTGCCCATTTGCGCAGTGGTGGATCCCTTCAGTGGCTCAACATCCTGCGAGGGCTCCGCAGCAGAACTCTCAATCTCCGTCGTCATCAGGTTCATATGTTCCTGTCCCACGCACTCTTTCATGTTGGACCATTCGATCAGAATACGGGAACGTGGATATGGCATCAAGAGCTTCAAGACTCGACCTTTTGCAATGCCGTCATACACGAGTTGAAGGATTTATTCACAGATGTCGCCATTGGCGTAATGGATGATGTTTTGATGAATAACATTGCTTTACTCCTCACTCGAATGCTCGCGTCAAGCCCTAGTGAAGATGTCTCGGAGCGAGCCGTCGCACTTCTTCGCAGTGTATGCAAGAAGACGTTTAGCTGGGTACAGGAGCTATCATACGACCTGGCAATGGCGCCCACGAGCAAAGAACGCAGGGATCTTTTGCTTCGCATGGCCATCACCTGTCGCAGCATGTTTGACGTTGATCCTGCCACCTTTCGCAAGCTGTTCCATTCGGGAGAGGATGTTGATATGCTACTTTCGTGTGCCTTCTTCATATATGCACTCCACCCAGAGGCAGACTCGGGTTCAGAGTGTGCGTTTCATTTCTGGATATCGAGTGTGCTTGACGCTCATAGTTCAATTCTCTAGTCAGGCTGGATGAATATCTAGGTCTGCTCTTGGAACGTGACCACCGACTCTCCTTTGCAGCGGAGCGGGTGTTAGTGGATGCCATCCTTGCTGATCCATCAGACTTTGGTTTTGATCTTGCAGTTGGCAAGGTTTATGCCAGTTATCGGCCAGGAGCACAGAGATCGACGCTGCTGCAGTATCCAAATGCTCATTGGCTTACATGTGAAGCACATTCTACTATGGACCAGCCCTCGCGAAACATACATATTGACCTCCTTCGTGGAGAACTGCGAGCTGATGGCCTGCCAATAGGCGGAATACCACGTGAAATTAGAGACTCTGGCGACTATCAATCAATTTTACATGGTGTATGTACCTGTACAGTTTTTCTGATACGAACAAGTATCACTTACTATTACTCCCAGCAAGGGTTTTTTGTTGCACCATCCGACCTTCCTGGAGTGGATTTCATGGCCCTCCCAACAATGTCTAAATACAAGGTGGGCAATATGTATTATATGATGTACTCCTAGTGTTCAAATGCACACAGCTGCACTTTTCATTGCAAGAGAGGGATTTCACACTTCAAGCGCAGGGTGAAGAAATGGACGATAAACTCGTGCTCATTCCCCCGAGGAAAATGTGGGGAGATCTTCCACCAGAGCTTTGCTATGGCCATGTGCACTGGCTAAATTTGTCCACAAAGACCATCGAGATACGGCCCAATGGACAACCCTGGATTGAGTCTCCGGAAAACTGGAGGATTGATTGTACATCCAGCCAATCATTTCATGCATACAGAGGTCAAGAGAACCTTGTGGACCCAACAAGTCGGACAGGGGAAATGGTTTCCGAGTGTTTCAAGTGTTTGAATGACTCGGAAGGCCGCAGGCACGGGATGTCATTGAGCAACCTTATCATCACAACTTCATGTTCTCCTCCTGTCCCTGGCGCTGGCTTCGAGTCCTCACCTGTGTTATCCCTGTCGGTTACTTTGCCACGCTATGGGTTATCTTTCCTGGTCAATAAACAGGGAGAACTCGAGTCCCGTGATTTCAGGGACATGGTGTATGACGAGGATCAATGTATTGGGGCATTGTTCGGTCTACAGAGCCTCATTGTTCTTCGACCCAAAACCCACTGGCTCGGTACCTTTGCACCAGAGGCGCTTATTCGACGATGTGTCCTTATACCACATGGTCGGGAATCCCGAACGCCTAGGGATCTAGTTCATATTAAAATACCCACCCTCTTCCAAGTCCTAGATGATGGTAGGTCAAGCCCCATCAATGACGATGAACCATGCTATCATACCTACATCGTGGATACCGAACTCGGTTGCTTGACGGGCAATGGCAGTTTAGCGAGCACAGAATTTCTTGCTCGCCTGCATGCCGTGACAAATTGGCCTCAGCCTGATCCGCTGACGAAAAAAACCGGTGATCAAGCAGCACTTTGCCTCCTACAGTCTGCCGGACCTATGTTAGCCAGGAAACTCGACCCGTCGGGGGCCTTCAAGTTCAGGAATGACTTCTCGTTTCCGCACCAGTGGAGCCATGTGCATTTGGGGCGCAGTCTGACCACAGATGAGCACGCAGTCTCATCAACGCAGATCACACTCGATCACCTCGTACGCAATCGACCAGCACCAAACTTACACCCCCGCATCCAATTGCCTTGGAAATGTTCCAGGAAACCGTTGGAGGACATCCCCTCACTGGATCCACTGTGCTCCCGTCTTTGGACGGATGGTCCGTTTCAGCAGGAATATGTCGCTCACCTCAATATCAGCGCACAGCACGCTCACTCGGAGTCTTACAGGACAGGTGAAGGGGCAGGAGAGAATCTGATCAAAATTCTTCGCAATCATTACGAGCGCTGCAGAGTTGCCTACATAAACTCTCTCGAAATTCTGGAGTACAACCTGGGTCCATCCGGCACCGACCCGCATGAAGACATGGTACATCAATTTGGCCAGTGGCCACCAACCACGGCAGATGTTCTCTTGCGATATCTTGCATCAACCTCCAAAATGAACATCTCTCTGCGTTGGAAAGAATGCTTGACTTCGCTGGCATTGCTTCTCTTGGACCTCCAGAGATCTCGAAGATTGCTTCAGCTTGCTCCGGGTGGTCACGAAGAAGATGAGTTGTTAAATGAATTAGAGAATGAAGGATGCGATGGATGGAGTCCACACGAGTATCCTGATTGGCTCTTAATCCAGGTCAGTTCCTTCTGTTCGGGTCTATGACGTTACCAAAGCAATCATCTTAGATTCAAGGCAATTTTCTCATTCGGCGTTCTCAGGCAGAAACCGCAAAGGAACTCATGTCCCCACAATCTCGTCAAAACATGGTGATGCAGCTTAACATGGGTGAGGGGAAATCCTCCGTGATCATCCCCATTGCCGCCGCCGCTCTTGCCGATGGCAAACAGCTTGTCCGCATTATTGTCCCAAAAGCGTTGACAGCCCAAATGTTCGAATTATTGGTTGCTCGGCTCGGTGGGCTCGCTAACAGACCAATATACCACCTTCAAGTTCCCCTTTTTCGTGATAGTATTCTCAATAATTTACAGGAGATCATGCTGCAATGCATGAAGGAGCACGGAATTCTCCTTGTCCAGCCTGAGCACGTAGTCTCATTAAAATTGAAGTGCATAGAGGAACAATTACGCGATGGTAAGCTTACGACAGACCTATTACCGGCCCCAAAGCGGCAGAAGGTTTATAAGTACCTGTCAGTCGGATCGGTGAGTACATATGAGCTGTCATCGTGATATGGACTCAATGCCATGCCGCCCTCATGTAATTTGATAATAAAAATCCCAGCCCACAAAAGACAGCATTGTGGGTAACATGCTACGATGGTTCAGCCAGTTGCCCAGTCGCTCGAGCAAAACAGGTGTTACTCAGGCGGACTCGGATCGTCAAAATGATGCCAGGAGGAACACTCATGATGAAGCATCCCAAGGATTGAGCCTCCAGAAATGGATCCATTCTCATGTTCGAGATATCTTGGACGAGAGCGACGAGATCCTCCACCCCCGGTTCCAGCTGGTGTACACCCTCGGCTCACAACAACATATAGATGGATATCCCAGCCGATGGACGATCACTCAACAAGTTCTGCGACTCGTGAAAAAGCACACAAACTCCCTTTCGGGACAGGCCCAGGGATCCATACAATATCATCGCACTAAATCGGAATCACCTTATTCATTCCCCCATATTCACATCTACACCGATGTCGGCCGATCCAAGCTAAGGTCGTTGATCACAGGAGAAGTGATGGCTGGACAGCTTCCCGATTTCAACTTTCAATACACCTCTCCAGAATTACATGCCGCGATTCGTAGTTTCATATCAGACAAGGATATCCTTCAAATCCCAGAGACGAAGAAGAGGGTGGAGGAGTATGCTAAAGATTCTGACCAGAGCCACTTATGGAGTGGACTACTACTGCTCCGTGGCCTGCTGGTCTCAAATATCCTCTTTTTTGCTCTTTCAGAACGGAGATGGCGCGTCGACTATGGCCTTGCGACAGATATGCGGGGCAGAGGTGGCCCTCCTACTAGTACAATGCTGGCTGTTCCATACCGAGCCAAGGACGTACCGGCGTCACCCAACACCCAGTTCGGTCATCCAGATCTCACCATTATTCTCACATGCCTATCTTACTACTATACCGGTCTCAACAAGGAACAGTTGAGAACTTGCTTCGAGATTCTCCTCCACGAAGATGACCCCTCTGCGGAATATGCACTTTGGACGAACGATCATGAGTCCCACAAAAACCTCGATGAGGTGAACCTTGGTTCACTGGAACAATGGGACAAGGTCATATTCCCACTTTTCGCTTGGAATCAAGCAACAATCGATTTCTACCTCTCTCGAGTGGTTTTTCCAAAGGAGGCGAAGGAATATCCTTGGAAGCTCTCCGCGTCAAGCTGGGATTTAGCAGAGCAACGACCGAACCTGATAACTGGTGAGACGGCATTTCATCGATTCTCGTTAGGTTTGGTGTAACTGGCAATCAGGGTTTTCTGGCACGAACGACGGCCGATGGCTTTTGCCAATGTCTGTCGCTCAGTACGATCTCAATCATCAAAAGGGCACTAATGCCAAGGTTCTCTCCCACCTTCTTCGTCCCGAAAACAGTTCCTATATGGTGACTCATGAGAACAAGAAAGGCCGAGCCACCCCTGCATTCCTTGAACTGGTAGTCACACAAACACCGGAAATCCGTGTCTTGCTGGATGTTGGCTCGCAGATTCTTGATCTTTCCAATCACGAGCTTGCTGCAGCTTGGCTCATGATCGCAAAAAAAGATATCGCTGGCGCTGTCTATTTTAGCAAGGGTGATGAACTGATGGTGCTCACCCGAAATGGCATCAGTTCCCCTCTGTCTTCGTCGGCGCTCTCGCAGCAGTTGGATCGTTGCGTCATCTATCTGGACCAGGTTCACACAAGAGGCACTGACCTCAAGCTCCCGGCCGGGTCACGAGCAGCCGTCACTCTGGGTCACAATGTCACCAAAGACGCCTTGGTGCAAGGTCAGTACTGACTGCGAGGTAAAATCTGCAAATCTCATAATTGCTTGTGTCAAGGTTGCATGCGGATGCGAAAATTAGGACGTGGTCACTCGATCATGTTTTTTGCACCTCCAGATGTCGATCAGAGCATCCGAGTGGCGTCTGGTAAGACGGACACAAGTGCCTCAGTTACTACTCTTGATATCTTATGCTGGGCGATACACGAGACATGGGCCGACATTCAACAGCGAGCTCCCTATTGGGCCCAACAAGGCATGAGCCACAAATCCAGGTACAATGCTTGGTCTGGCTTCTGCAAGAATAAGACTACACTAGAGCAGCTGGCGGATGCTTGGCTGCAGAAGGACACGAAATCTCTGGAAGACCTATATGCACCCCGTGGGGGTACAAACACAGAGAGTGAGATGTCGGCCCTGGATCCAGGGATTCGGCAACGGTGCAAGGACATCGGTGTTCTGTCACTTCCCTATGCACAGATGGACGAAGAACAGGAACGGGAGGTCCAACGCGAGCGAGAGCGCCAACGGGAGGTAGAGCTGCCTCCCTGGGCAAAACCGGCAGAGCATTTCCTTCATCCGGCTGTCGTGTCCTTTGTCGAGTCAGGCATCATATCTCCATTAAACTCTGACGGCGCCTTTTCCCCTGTATTCACAACCCTTCAGCAGAGTTCTGCGGCCACTCGTGAAGCAGATGCCTGGAGTCCATTCATTCTGGCGACGGCAGACTTCTGCAGAACCATCCTGCCTGAGTCCACGCAGGGGACCATGGACCAGTATCTACGGCATGTCCAGTGGATTCTCTCCGGTAAAAGGGACCGCAACCAAGTCCTCGTTCTGCTCAGTCCGTTTGAGGCTGACCGCCTGATGCCAGAAATCAGGGCAAGCAAACATGTCCACCTTCATTTATACGCGCCGCGGACCTCCCTGCGAATGAATCCATCAGACGATCTCAAACTATATGCCATTCCGCCCCTCCCCTCCGACTGGACCCCGCCCTGGGATCTGATCGACCAGCTGAACGTGTTTGCCGGACAGCTCTACCTCAGAGACTACCAATCGTACCTCCGCTTATGTCGGTTCCTCAACGTATCCACGGAAAAGTCACCGAACGGTCCAGTCATTCGACGGAATCTGTTCGACATCCCTGGTAGCTTCGAGACAATGGAAAACACGTTCTTGGACTCACCACTGCCTGCGACAATGGCATTGCTTGCCCTGCGGATGCGAGGGAAACCCTTTGCCCACACGCACATGGGCAAAATCCTGCAGGGACAGATTTTGACAGAGAGAGACTTCGAGGGGTCTGCATCTGCTGTTCCTGGTGGCAGTCTCAGTGACCAGCAGACCCCATGTAGTATCACCACAAGAGCGATCTGCGCTCCAGTTCCTGTCCCAGGGCACGATGAGGTTGGCCCGTCCAAGCGGGGACGGTCGCCATCTGGAACATCCGACGCATGTTCTGGCCCACCAGAGAAGCAGATGCGTGTCGTTCACTCGGGCGTGTCGTTGGGAGGTTTACCCTCGTCATCTGTGAACGAAGCAGAGGACGCGTCTGGTTTGAGATGTGGATCTAGTAGTAAACGAGTATTGGAGGCGGCTGAACCATCTGAGACCGGAAGCTCCGAGCTGGTTTCACGAAAGCGCCCCCGTACAAGTTGACTTCGAATAGCTCAGGTCAGTAGTGCATTTCCTTATCGCTCGTTGCTAGTGAAGGCGAACTCACGAAGCCTCAGAAACTGGTTTACAGTCGTGTCTGTGTCCGTTCCGAGTGTCTTGTCAACGCTGTGTCACCTTCGTGGATGTTATACAAGGTTTTTTGTAAGTTGTAGCTGTCCTGCGATCGTTCAGCAATATTATACTAGGGTCGGCGTTGCCGACATGCCACCTTGCAGGGAAGGGTTAAGAGAACATGAGGGAGGGGCAATGATGTGCGAGACTGGAGATCCTTTCATGAAGTTATCTATTCTGAAGTTATCCGTTAGTCAGCCGTTAAGTACAAGAGCATGAAACGCGTGACTGGAGTTCCATAAAAGTTGAAGCGCGAGACAAGAGTTCCATTTATGAAGTTATCTCTTATTCAGCCATTGTTTACGTCGGTGATTTTTTGACACACGAAGTTGAGTAGCATGAAGACCTTGCTTCCCAGCAAGGTTATGTATGCTAAACGTTCCACAAATGAATGACAAGTACCACTCAGTTCACCGAGCAAGAAATATTTCGTGCGCTTTGAACCTTCGTGACCATGCATTGCAAGTAAAGTAACATGAAAGCAGAAAGACAATGAAACTTCTGAGCATCCAACACAAGCTACGTCCGAAATCATCCCAAGCGATCTTCCAAACTGCGAGGAGCAGACGTCAGTCT
>JBBPOC010001194.1:0-11080 GCA_038091235.1 Tylopilus rubrobrunneus | reverse complement strand
CACACTTTTGGTTCGCTTTTTCAACACTTATTTACTATACTTTGACAACACTTTGACCACACTTTTGGTCCGCTTTTTTAACACTTGTTTACTACACTTTGGCAACACTTTGACCACACTTTTGGTCTGCTTTTTTAACACTTGTTTACTACACTTTGGCAACACTTTAACTACACTTTTGGTCCGCTTTTTCAACACTTGTTTACTACACTTTGATAACATCCCTGATCACACTTTTGGTCTGCTTTTTTAACACTTGTTATTATATTTTGACCACATATTTGATATACATTTGGTACACTTTTTTTCCCACACTTTGACTACACTTTGGTTTGCTTTTTTATACACTTTTCTTATATTTTTGGTATACTTTTGAGAACACTTTGGCTACACTTTTGATTAGGATTAGGATTAGGATTAAGACTGAGATTAGAATTAGGATTAGGATTGAGATTAGGATTAGAATTAGAATTAAGATTAGGATTAGGATTAGGATTAGGATTAGGATTAGGATTGAGATTAGGATTAGGATTAGGATTAGGATTAGGATTAGTGACATTACTATGATAACTATGACAACTATGACAACTATGAAACTACTATGAATATACTATGAATATACTCTGACAGTCTATGAACACTATAAACACTATGATACTATGAGTACTATGAGTGAACTATGGGTTTGCTATAGAATACTATGACTACTATGACCACTATGGCGAAATCTGGGTCTTGCTGATTGAAGGAATGGAAGCCGCCCGGTTGGGCTTCCTCAAAGCTAAAGAAGAGAAAAGATGCCTATAGGGGGGGCGCAAGGCAATGGGACCCCCCACCTCCCGTCATTCTACAAGCACTGCAAAAGCAGCTTCTGTCAGAAGCAGTTCCGACTTTTGCACAACCCCAGGGTGAGACTGCCCCAATCCCCACTCTGGTTGGCGAGATAATCACCTCGTCGTCCCATCATGTCGCCACAAGGCTGGCGCCTGTACCAACCAAGCCCATTGCCCAGGCAAAGTCCACCTCAGGTGCCAAATCAGCATTGCTCCCACTGGGGGCACCACCCCTAAATGCGTCCGTCGACGAGTGGGCGACCTTCATTGAGGGTTGCCAAAACTTGAGCAGCAGCTATGGTGGGCTGTGCAAGGTTTTCCTGGGAGCACTAGGGCTCCCCCTAGACCCCAAGGAAGCAGACAACGACAATGTCCTTGCGTGCCCCTCAGCACAAAATGTCCGAGGATTCCTCCTCATGGAGCGACTAGCTCCCACTCCGCGAGGTCGAGACGGGCACAGGTCCTCCTGGCTCCGAGCACTCCTTGGCATTCTGGCAATCCCAGGACGTTACTGATGGTTGTGCGAATGGGCGGAAGTAGTCCCCGCTCAAGGAAGGACTGTCGCCTGGATCGGTGAGTTCAATGGCCAGTCCATGGCTGAGGAAGTTGTGGTGTACTTAGCCGCCAATAGTGTCACGTACCACAACGCAGATGACGCTGTCTCTTGGGCACAATGAGCTGCCTGCGAACTGGTCAATCAAGTCGACTTTAATGGAGGTTTCGTTGGAACCTCCGAGTTACTCATCCCACTTCGAGACGAAGTCAATAGGGCGGTCAATGATGCTGAGCTCACTCGCTCAAAAGAGTGGTACGAGGGAGGCCAGCTCCCAAGGTGTCACTGTGGGGGATATACCCCCACTTAACATATTCCCAGGAGCCTCGAGAGACAATGATCTCCTTGTGTGCTTCGGCGAGGCTGCACTCGCGTATGACCTCACATGTATCCCACATGGTGACTACGATGTTGTGCTCACAGAGGAAGCAGAATCAGTGGGGTTGGCGCAGATGTAAAGGATGGTACGATTAGAGCAGCAGCTCCTCATATTTGTGGGCCTAACCCCACTGATTTGTTTTGGACTTGTATCACTACTCCAGGGGCATAACCCCCTCTGATCTGTTGTACATTTACTTGATCTACTTTTCCTTTATTGTACTGATAATTCCACTTTCGTACTGATGTATCTACGATTTTCTCATTCTCATATGAATGTTATTCATCTATTTTGTTTTGCTTTGCACTGAGGCGTGATGCACCTCAAACAGGGAGGGTGTAAGGCCCCTAATCCAAAACTTGTGGGTTGCAGGTCATTGCGAGCTGACGGGTGATCAATACGTTGATCAGGTGCATGTGACAAAGAGTATCACATGCACTGTAGTCAGTAGATAAATGGGGAGCGTCGTGGCAATGAGCTCCCCATTCTTTTTACCTCTATGTTATCATATGGCGAATCCATATGGTTCACTTTGCCCGCGTGATCTTGAGGATTAAAGGATACTAACCCTTTACACATTACTATGCCCATGCCGAACTTCCTCCCCCCATCACTGATGCATTTGCCCATGCCTCTTTGTTCGACTTGATGCTGGTGGCAAGAGCATGCACCACATGGATCAGTTACTTTCAATCACATGGTTGACGGATCACAAGACACGCAGCAGGGTTACATATGCTGGAATGTTGCAACTTGGTGAGCGCTGGGTGTCGCTGGCAAGGACCTTGTTTACTGAGAGAATTAGACCTCCAGGTATCTGACTCAGTGGTGACCAGCACAGGTAGGAGTGTGGGTTTACTTGTGGGTGCCACCTCTGTGCCGCCCACAGACGTGACGATGATGACTCACTCTCTCACCTCACCCTCATGCTCTTGCCTTGCCCTCATGCTCTCTGACAATGATAGGACAACGAGGGCAACTTGAATGCAACAACACGACACCATACCACCATGCCCTCATTCTCATCCACCTTGGACAACCACTGGCAGGATGGGCGCAGTGTCGGCAGCAACGACATACAACACAATGCTGTGACACTGCACCCACCCACTGCCTTGCAACAATGATGCATGCAACAACGATGAGGACAACATGGCAACAACAACATACGACACAATGCTGTGATGCCGCTCCCTTGCCCTTGCCCTCTCCTTACTAGTATCCTCACCTACTGCCTCGCGACAATGACACAGTGACGATGAGATATGACACAGTGCCATGATGTCATGCCATTTCCCTCTCTCTCTTCATCTTCACCCACTGCTTTGTGACAACATGATAACACAATGCTACACCCTTGCCCCCTCTGCCCTCTCCCAACGATGACGCCGCTCACTCTTACCCTCATGCTTACCCTCAGCCTCTCCTTGTCCTCACTTACTACCTCACCATAACAACGACACATGCGATGGTGTGATGCTGCACTGCCTCAAGACCTCACCCTCTGAATGCAACAATGCAATGCAATGGTGCAATGATGATGATGCACCTCTGCCCTCATTCCTGCCCCCACCCACCTTGTGATGATGATGCAGCCTGTCCCTGTCCTTCATTCACCTCGCAATGACAATGATGTGCCCTTTCCCTCTCCCTCTCTCCCATCTCGTGACACAGTGATGATGACACACCCTCGCCCCCTCTCCCTCATCCTCACCCACCTTGCGATGATGATGACGCCCCCTCGCCCTCGTCACCTCAGGGCTCTCTCGCTCACCTGCAAACGTGAACGCGAACACTGACAAAGCATTTGCATCCGCATTTGCATGTGAGTGGTCATGGTCACACCCTCTGACAACAGAACCCACACCAACAGGCTGTGGGTATCAAGACCCATACCGTGGGTCACAAAATTGTGATCTGTACTGCATACCCATGTTACTGCCTAAAAGTTCCTCCTGACCTGTGTTGATCAAATTCCCGCATATGAAGGCAACATGACTGGAAGGTCTAGAAAGGGTGCCACCACTTGTTCCAATGGAAGGAACATTCAATGTTCGATCAAGGGATGGAAAAAAAACATTTATGTGTTGACAACTGCCGCTCATGGCAGCATACGTATTCACATACTATTGATCACAAGGTCAAACAATCAACAAAGTGATCATGGACATAGGAACCTGCTGGCACCTTCTGGCAAGCTCACACCATTCAATGCCTATATTGCATTGTCTCAAGGAAGGGAAGGTATCAGGTTGCTACAAGATTTCAGTGAGAGGTTATTCACCTCTCATCCTAACGAACACCTATGGGTAGGAGATGAGCATCTTATCACAAAGGGTGAAAAGACAATGGAATGGTGGGAACACATTAAAGGAACAAGTACAAGTATGCACAATGTAAAGAAAGTGATTATAAATTATGAAGGATGTGCGAACACACTGCAATGTCGGAGAAAGTTGGAAATGATTTTGGGGGGAACAGGGTAGGTAGACGTTACAGCCACTAATTCCAACTGGAGTGACCTTGTAAACAAGGTAATTTTACCCCAAGACACTTATTGTTTGCGTGACGTTATTCCACCTGGACATGACAAAATCCATGAGGCGTTGTGTGCTTTGTTTGTGTCTTCTGGTGTCATTCCCTCAAAGTCGAATGTTGAATGGTTGTGCCCAGTTTTGGTTAACAAAGGAATTGTGCACACGCTGGCCGACTTTCTGGTTGGGAACAATCAATGGTATTGTGGGCAGGTTCGTGTTGACAAGTCAAACATTGACATGAATACCTTTCTATAGTGATTGTCTCAAGAATCCTATGACTGGGGTCCAGGGATGCATGGAGCGCCTTACTATGATGTACGGATATTTCAATTATTTGATCTTTGTCTTTATCATGCCGCTTGTGTGTGTTTCGTGCATTGAGTAAGGCATTGAGGAGCATCCAAATGTTCAGTGCATGCTTTGACATCTGTTTCCCAATTTCTTCGACTGAGTGATGTGTGCCACACTTTGAAGTGTGAGCCATTGTCTTCATTGGATGCTTTGCAGATCTCATGTGCATAAACCTGTGTAGTAACCTGGTGTGCTGCATGAAAGATTGATTGGTTTGCTGGTAGGCCACAGTTGCTTCTGCCATCAATTTTATCATCACTGTGCCTAAGAATATGGTCACAAACCTTGCTGCAGTGTGACCATAGATGAGTGACAAGATGGTGCTGCCAGTATCACTCAAGGGAGAGAATGGACATGAGGAAATCCAGAATTGTGAGATGGGCACATTGAAAAGCTTGAAGCACATTGTCTATGCTGTCTGGCATGGCTATTGATAGTGGACAGTGCCAGTCACAGCATGTGCTGATCGATAATCAGCTAACCGAGTCACTAATGACACTTGTTTATTATTTTATGACAAGTACATTACCCTATATAATTTGAAAGACTGCTGACCCGGAATGAGTTGGACCAGTGTGGCTGACAAAGTTTACAAATGTTTTGTTTCAGCCATCGCTGGAGAGGTCGAGAATCAAGGTTTGGCAAGGTTTGTCTGAGTTTCAATTGTCTTAGTAATGCACCTTTCTTGACCCTCTCCAGCAAAGGCTAGGTAGGAGCCTGGGGACAACATCAAGTTGGTAGTTGTAAATTAAAAGCCTTCACTGCCACTGCCATGTCAACAGACTGTGTTGCATGCACAAATTTTTCCCACTGTCATTGTTGATGTACAGGGAGGCGTGGTCAGCATTGAATGGGGAACAATGGGCAAGGAAGATGGTGGTGGAGAGATTCTAGCTTCTCAAAATACAGAATCATTGGGGGAGTGTGTACTGATGGCCAAAGAACAGGTAGTCATCTTGCACAAGTTATTTGAATGAAAAGATCATGCCTGTAGTAAATGCTGCTCATGAAGCATGGTGGTCCATGCACATGATTGAAAGCAGACATGCCAGTGGCACTTGACAGGAACGTGCATGGCCAAATGGTCTGCTTGCTTGTTCATCTACCCATATGTATCAGTGTATGGTTTCATAAGCATGATGCATGAGTCCATCCAGCAATGTCAAATTGCTGCTCCAGGTAGGCTCCCAAGTTGACAGTGGACAGAGGAGTGACTCAATTGATAGATATCCAGACATCAATGGCATGTGACAGTTACAAACTTACTAACATTAGTAAGTTACATCCTGTCCAGCAAACTATTAGTAAGACTGGTTACTGTAGTTTGACTTCAGCTAAAGTCTTCCTGAAACTCTGACATTACCATGTGTGACTAAGCAACCCATGTGATTCAACATGTGACCTATGGCAAGTACTGGGTCATATGCAGTTACTGGTGATCATTGATCAATGTACTCATGCACTGACTGTTGAAACAGTAGTATTCTATTTCAGGAATTCTATTACTAAGCTACTGTTTCTGGAAGAAAGGTCTAGACTCTCTTATCTTTCTTATCTCATGATGCTATCCTTTTTACTCATCATATAAGTCAGCTATCTCTTATCATATGACATCATAGATAAGGTCCATATAGTTATTGGACGATAACAATAGTCCTATTACATGATCTTTGATCATGTTCTAGAATATTTCCTTTTACCTATAGTAATCACAATAGATACAAACACACTGTAGAGGTATATAAACTGGGACTTATTCCAAGACATAACAAGTCACTTTTACACCTTGATTGCTACTTTCCACTGTTTGCTCCTCTTAGTTCCTCACTTAGTATAAGTCTCCTATACTAGACTCATCCCTTTGTTGCACCTGTGCCTAGCAGAGTCTTTGCATTTCATTACTTACCAATTCTAGGTCTTCATAATACTATGGCTGTGCACCATGATGTGCACCACTTGTTCTTACACCAAAAGGCAAATGATGAGCTTGTCTGCCTTGTTCTCTCACTCCTCTCACTTCCTCTGCCAGTGCTCCCATTAGCCTACTGAGCAGTAATGCAAAACAATTGTGGCCATTGCCAGCAGCTGTGCAAGTGCAAAATGGACACAATGCATGAAATGCAAGAGCTCACTACAACAATCAAGGAAGTTGCTGACAACTTGAAGTGCCTGCCTGAAACTGCTGGGCAGTGTGCCATGCCAGTGGTGACATTATCCTTGATGCAGCCATCAATGGTCTTGACATTGAGGATGATGATGAGGTGCTGCTAGCTGATTTCATGAGCAAGCCTGAGAATGAAGGTGCAGCCTGGGTGAAGTTCTTTGTTGGTTTTGATGGCAGTAGAAGGAGGAAGTGGGTAATCAGCAAGTTGCATGAGCTTCAAGTTCATGCTACATAGTATGTATTCATTTGGTTTTGTGGAACTATGCACACTACTAGTACTATGCACCTATGGTTTACTAAGTATGTAGTGCTTTCCTCCTCATGTTGTTCTGTAGCTTGTACTGTTAAACATGCATCTGAGTCTGGCCTGCTTCTTGGGCTGCCCTCTGGTCTGCCTAATATTGCACCCACATGAGTTCTGCAATCTGGTTACATCTACTAGTAGCTTCAGTCCTTTGCCATTCTGTTGCATTAGCTGGTCCTTCTGCCAATCCACCATATTCCTCAAAGTCTTCTTTTGCCTGATCAAGTCCAGCTGCATCAAACTGCAACTCAAGATTGAAGACATCTTCAGGTTCATAGGTGCAGTTGAAGTTATGGATGGCATATAGTGCAGCAGGAATGTGAGCCTATGTCTCCATGCTGTATTCAAGAGCAAGGAGAAGGATCTGCCATTGATGCTTGAGAACACCAAAGATTCATTCAATAATGCAATGAAGAGATGAGTGGTGGAGATTAAACAGCTTTTCCTTGGTAGCTGGACTGTAATGAACACACTGTAAGTATAAAGTAATATAAATAATGAACTGAATGAGGCTCTTACACTAAATTGGTTGCATGCCATTCCTTCAAATGATAACAAACCTCATGATAAGGCACCAGCAGAGCATCATAGGATGGAAATCCTGCATCACCTACTAGTAGGAGGCCCATACCAACCTTCTGGTACTTGTAGATCATGAGACTTGATTGAATGTGCCTTTGTCCACAGTGATGCATCTGCAGATGCTTCATCCCAGCCTGTCATTGCATATGTGAAGTGAAAATCAAAATTGCACACAAAAAGGCAGTTCTGGAAAAGAAAGCCTTTTTGATTGCACATATTGACATGGTCTTCAGTAGCAACAAAAGCTTGAATATGGGTACCATCAACTGCACCAATGCAGCCATGGAATGCCTGGAAATGTGGATTGTTGGTTATCAAGGAATAAAATGAAGTGTGAACTGTAGGCAGTTTGACCTGAGAGGTATAGAAGGAATAGGATGAAAAAAAAAATCAATAGATTAACATGATGCAAATCTAGTAGTACTCACTTTGTAATAGTGGTTGGAGAATGTTGAAACCATTCTGCAACAAGATGTAAGCTAAGACCAGTAACACAGGTATACAAAAAAATGCCAAGTTATTCCTCAACAAAGAGCCCATGGTGGGATTTAGTGATCTCATTAGCAAGTAAAAACTGGACCAGACCATGAAGTGCTTTATGGCTAACACCAAGATTTGTACAAATATGATCTGGATGACCATTGAGCAAACCAATAATCCATGCCTTTTCAGTTAGAATTGAGGTATGATAAGAGATATGGATGGGTGCAGTGAGAAAGATTCTCTGATAGAGAACTGCAGCCAAAAGCATAATTAGGATGACAAGACAGTTTTTGGGGAAAGTTGAATGAGCTGAGCTTGTCATATACCGTCCTAACTCCGACCCTCCGGAACCATCTCCGGTTCCCTCACCTCAAACTCCGATGCATTCTCGCTTGGGAGTTCACCTCCAACCTCCAGACTTCCGCTATGTTATACACTTATGTTTCCCCCGTTCCCCATTTGTACTAGATCCACTTTCTAATTATCTCTGAACCTGTGTAGCACAGCTCTGGTTATGTTTCCCTCTGTATCTGTCTTACTCATCTCTGTTCCACGTTTACTAATCAGTTACTAATGCAATGAACTCCGTTAGTAATCCTATACAACTCCATAGTATATATAGTGTAGTTTTCATGTATCTAGCTTTAGCTTCGTTATCGACTTGACGAATCCTCTTGACCTCCGAACGTCTCCAACCCTCCTGTCTCCGACCTTTTCCTAAATCCAGGACACGCGACCTAGCAAGGGGGCAGCACATAAGCTGAACCCGAAGTCCCATTATGTCTGCAACTCCAGAGTTCTGGAGTTCGACCCGGAGGATTGTACAGTCCTAACAGAGCTTCAACATCCATGGTGGTGGTTTGATGTCAAGAGGGTAAAATTTAGGTTATATAGATTTTTTAGGGCCATAGATATATTTATATACACACACTAGTAGCCTTGTTCAAACTGCATTGCAGTACCATATGTATAATGCTGTGAAGTATTGCCTGGTATGGTATGTTGTGTCTCATGCCCTCACTGAGGCTGCTCATGCCTGAGTATGTTTTTTTCCATCAGTTTCTTGCTGCAACAACACCTGGTAGCCACACTTATGAACTCAGCTAGGCCAGGCCTGTCACTCCCATTGGATCAAGAATACCAACTTGGACAATATGACAACAATGACGCCATTGATTCCAAGTTAGCATTGTCGCATTCTTATCAACATGTCCTTTCCCTTTTCTATTCCCTCCCATTCAGCTACAAATGTGAATGTCTTCCCACTCACCTTGCCCTTATCATCACCTTCAAGTTGCTGTCATTCTCACCTGTGAATGCAAATAGTAACCTGCATGCTATCAAAAGCATGTGGAGGTCAGAAAGATACCCCTTTTCCCATTGTTCCTATTATCCAATTCCTCCAATACTTTAGGGCCAGTTAGCTCCTATCTATACCTAAATAACCCTAAATTCTCAGATTTTTCCCAATTTTTCCCATTGAGATATGACCTATTCTTTCTCCTATATATCTATGTACTAGTAATCATGCTAGTAAACTACACTAGTTTGTAGATGAGCACTAATCAACTAGGCCTGCACAGCTTGGTCATGTGACCTCTGGGAAAGCTTAGGGGCTAGCCCAAATTGATACCCTGGCACTGCATGAAGTAAGCAGGCCAAATCCAGACATGAGCTAGTTTGCCTTAGTCAATCAGTTCAGCTTGGATTAGTTTGAATAGAGAGTGACATTGTCCCTGGTAACCATGGAGATGCACAGCCTGCACAGCCATGCACAGGAATGAGAGGCTATGGCATTGGTAGCCAATAGCAGAAATCTCTCAAATGCTATGATAATGACCAGCCAATGGCAAAACCCTCTCACACTGTGGGAAGGAAATGCAATGAAACAAATTGTTTATATCACTGAATTGATGAAGTTGATTGTTAAAAACACTGAATTGCCAATTCATCAATTTCAGTGATCCCAAAAGACGCTGCTTATTCATTGTCTCCAAAGGTACGCACTGGATATTCATTGTTTCCAAAGGAACACACTGAACATTCATTGACGATGAGGGATACACACTGAATGTTCAGTGACGACGAGCTATAGACGCTGGATAATCATTGTTAACAATGGAGACATGCTGGTTATTCATTGTCACAGTATGTATCCGAGTCTACTGGTCACTAAACACTTGCAAGAAAGTCCGAGTCCTCTGAGTTGTCGCTGTCGTCGCCATCGTCATCATCATCATCCTCCACACCAGTTGGAGGCCCCCACTGATCGAAGACAAAGGTCGTCTTGGCTCCCCCTGTGAAGCGGTCAATTATTTCCCAACGCCTCCGTGTCTCTACTGTTCCAATGCTGGACTTCACATTGCGTAGGTCCGTGACGATCTTGGCACCTAAGTAGGAAAATTGTGTCGTTGTGATGGCTGCATCTTCGCCTTCTGTTTTAGCAGGTGTGATAATGGCAAGAAGGAGGGTAGTGTTGTTCAACTTCTCTTGCCAGATCTTCTCTGGACCCAAGGCACAGACAATGATACGTTCGAGGCGACCATACTGAACAATAGTGACCTCGTTTGGTCCATCTTTGACTGTGAGTTCAATCTCATACTAGTGCAAGTTGTATTTGACTTCGGTCATTCTGAGGGGGCTTGGAGACTATGAAAATGTCCACTCACACGCACAAAAGTGTTGTTTCGGCGTGATGCATGGAACCTCTTGAAGGATTGTGCTGTCTGAATTCTATCACCACCTTCACGAATCCGCAACTTTGACCATGCCGGCATGCTATGTGGCAGGTTGGCAATCAGTTTCTCAAGCTGTCCACCCACCAGTGCCTGCAGATATGTGGCCACCCTGCGCCGAAGATCATCGTCTGGCCGGTAGAGTGAATCGTACGGACC